>CAUHTR010002690.1:0-55402 GCA_959609185.1 Schmidtea polychroa | reverse complement strand
CTGAAAGTTCACGGAAGTGCAAATGGCTCAGACAATAAAAACAATCTTAGAACAAGAAATGAAAGTTATCAGAACCCAGATAGCAACATTAGCCAAATGTCAAAGTGTAATAGTAGCATTTTTATGTATGTGGGTATTGAGGTCACGACCCTGTAGCTCGTGGACCCAATTTGCATGTAGGCACTTGTAATATAGTGCAAGTATTCTGAAAATAATCTTATTCATCTTCTGATTTAAATTGCGGGTCGCAATTTTATGGGCCCCCGAGTGTTTTATGTTGGGCTAGAACTGATTCCTAGACCCAAACTTCTAATTGTGGCTGCAATGTGTAAGTACACAACATGCAAAAAGCAAAAAGTATAGTCAAATATTAAAAATACACCAAATAAACAATATTAACTAAAGGAGAAAGCAACAAAAACATAAACAAAGAAATTAAATAAAATTATACAAAAGCAAGAAGTTATGCAAAATGGAACTAAAAAAAATAACCAAACAAACAAAGAGTTACAAAAAACAGACTCGAATAACTTAAAAAACGGTAAAAACAGTAAATATTTCCAGAAAAACCCAGAACATTCCATAAAAATGGCGATGACCATCATAAAAGTTACCTTAATCAATAAAATTTAGAAAAAATAAATAAATTAGTAATAAAAATAAAAAATCTTAAAAAGAAATTCCTAAAACATCAGTTAAAATAAAAATTAAATTAAAAGTAATATAGAATGTTCTGGAACCGTTCCAAATCCATCATGGACGTAAAATTAATGAAAAATAATAATAAAATAAAAATTTAAAAATAAAAACAAAAATTATGGCACAAAAATTGCCATTAAAAATATCAAAATCGCGAAATAGAAAATTCTGGAATAAAAAATATTCGAGTTTGTTTTAATGCATCAATACATACACGTGTACAAAATAGGTATATATACTGACACGTTTCAGCCACAAATCATCATTATTTTATGCCAAAAATTTCTTTTTGTCAACAGGATATCAATAGTAAGTATTATTGTGTCAATTTTTTTTTGTGTGTACTATTATTTGTGTATTACTATTATTAACTCATCTATGCTAAAAGAGATTTTTAACGATTTTATATTTTTGATTTTCCTTAGATTAACTTTTTGAGCGATGTACGAAGGTTCAACGGCGTATTGGTATTCCTGCGTCGTTGTTCAGTCCTGCATTCGATTTGGAAAATTTCATAGGACATGCCAACATGCATTATCTGTATTATATTAATCGATATTATACGGTTCTTTTTGTTCGGGTCAGCCGGAGGTCGAACTACTTCATGGTCCTGCCATGGAGTTGGGTCGAGGAAACCCTCCGCCTGACTCTTTGTATTTATTTAAGGTCAACCGTAAATGGTTGACTCAGCACACAACACTAAGGTTTGTGGAAGTGGTCACAGTGGGGCCATGGAAGCAATATTCTTCCCGACCTTTTACGTAACACATATTTAACTTCAACATTTAAAATCAGTACAACGAAAAATACCCTAAGGTTGATAAACTGAGTAGATCTCATACCTAAATTGATGACAATTTTACAAGTTGCATTCGACTCAGACGATTAAAGTAGCAATCCCAAAGTATAACATTATTTTCCAAATGCAATCAGTAATCGCATTATATACTTTCGAGGGGAGAGTAATTAAAAATTTGACCATTTTTGCAGTGCGGAAAAGTAGATTATGAGAATATCCCGCCTCCACAGTTCAACTACATACCATGCTTAAAGGTATAATGCATAAAAAGATACTGCCTCTAACTTGGGAACTACAATTATTCATTGAACGTAAGAGTACCATCTATAAATAATTAGTCATAAAATATGACCATTTTAAGCTCAAAGAACTAATTTACAATCTTCCAACTATGGAGCATAGTTAAATTTTAATATTAACTGGGTGATTTTTAAATTTATAACTATAATCTATTCCTATTTACCCCAGATAAACCCTAATTCATTCTAAAAGCATAATTAAATTCTAAAGTTAAAGGTATAATTTATAAATTCACAACTACAATCTATCACCGATTATCACGAATAAAATCCAGTTATAAAGTATAGTTAAATCGTAACGTTAAAGTCATAATTTATAAATTCATAACTATAACTATAATCATTTACTACGTATAAATATCATTTAATTATAGAGTATAATTAACGTTTTACGTCGAAATAAAAGGCATAGGTCTATGTTTATACATACGACTACTTATCGAGAGTCAAAAATATAATTCATTTAAAAAATTAAATTTTGAATACTGGAAATATAATTTATATCTATAAACTATGACTATATAGTAAGTACAAACTATAATATATAATCACCCATCATAACTTACGAATAAGCTACAAGTTATAAATATAATCTATAAGTATGAAGAATAGAATTTATTTATAAGATATAATTAAATGTTAATACCGAAATGATAATTTATATCTATCTATAAACCATAAACTATGTCTATATAGTAAGTATAAACTATAATATATAATCACCCATCATAACTTACGAATAAACTACAAGTTATAAATATAATCTATAAGTATGAAGAATAGAATTTATTTATAAAATATAATTAAATTTTAATACCGAGATGATAATTTATATCTATCTATAAACCATAAACTATGTCTATATAGTAAGTATAAACTATAATATATAATTACCCATCATAGCATATGAATGAACTACAAGTTAGAATTACAATCTATAAGCGTAAAGAGTATAATTTATTTATAAAATACAACTAAATTTTAATACTGAAATGATAATTTATATCTATCTATAAACCATAAACTATGTCTATATAGTAAGTATCAACTATAATATATAATCATCCATCATAGTATACGAATAAACCACAAGTTAGAATTACAATCTAAAAGCGTAAAGAGTATAATTTATTTATAAAATATAACTAAATTTTAACTACTGAAATTATACTTTATACCTGTCCATAAACTATAAACCATGTATATGTAGTAGTTATGACGTCTTCAACTTCTAAATTCATAAAATAAATCAATAATAATTCAATAAAATATATTTTTCAAAAACACGCTGAAAACAATAATTTTCAAACAAACTTTCCATAACTCTCCCCTTCTTTAAGGAACTGCCCATCTCCTAAGCCATTCAATTCGTCTGAGTTTCTTTGTCGTCCCGTCACTCAATTCCATCTGGTGTTCTGACAAAAACTTTGATATGACAAAAGGACCTTCATACTGTAGTCCATCCTTGTCGCGATTTTGTGGTTCTTTCCGAACTAATACTTTCTCCCACACCGTGAAACATCGATTCGTTCTCTTCTCTGTTTCCATCTCTTTCATTCGTTTAGCTGCTTTCTCACTGTTCTCTCTTACCAATCTATGTATCTCAACTGTATCCAATGTCGTCTGAGGCAATGTTGAATGAAGCTTAATCTTCCTCCCAAAAACAATTTCAAATGGAGAAAATTCCGTCGCGCTCTGTTGTGTCACATTGATACAAGATTCTACTCGAGGAAGTAACTCGTCCAATTTCGCTCTCCTAGTCCACCTGCTAATGATGTTGCCAGCAAGTCTCTGACTGTCCGTATTGTTCTCTCAACTAAACCGTTAGATTGATGCTGATATGGTGAACTGATCTGTTGCGTAATACCCAGTCTTCCTAGATTTGTTTTCATAAAACCACTATCGAAGTTCTTCCCTCTGTCTGACAGACAATTTCGCGGTTTTCCGAAACGGTATATCCACTTCTCCAATATGGCTTTGAAAATCGATCTCTCGTCTTGTCTCTCCAGTGCGGTCAGACTGACCATTTTGCTAAAACGATCAATGATAACTAGCATATACTTGTACACTCCACCATTCTTCATATGTGCTAATATCAATGACCAACTGCTCTAAAAATTCTGAACTTATTATCGGCAACAATCGTTCCTTTGTCTTCTCCTGCACTATTTTCCTTCTGCAGCATATCTCACATACTCTCAAACAGTTTTGTATAGTTTCTTGTATGTTTGGCCAAAAAAATATGTTGCTCATATAGCTAATTAATTTCTTTACTCAATGTGACACATTTCAGTATGTATTCCTTTAACTAACGTATTTGAGTAGTCTATCGGCACCAGGATGACATCTTTACCATTCTTCTCTAATAATAAAAGCCCATCTTCTAATTTTATGTTGTTATGCAAATTGAAAGGAAATTTCTTTTTATTCAAGTCATTTTTTTTCTCTTCTCCTGTAACACTCTTGTCATGTGAATGAAATCTACATCATCTTGTTGCTTTTCTAAGAGTTTTGTCATCGACTCAGTCTTCTGTAATGAGCTGATATGTCTTACTCTGGCTTTTTCTTCTTTGCGTCTTCATGTCTAGTCTGGCACATTGCACATAACATCCCTTTAATCCTTGATATTCCGTCCGCATTTCCATGTTCCTCTCCTTTCCTATATTGAAGATCGAAATCATATCCGGAAAGGTTGGCTAGCCAGGTTTGAAATTGCGGGCTTATCGGTTTCTTTTGTGTATCTCATGAAAACCAACGCCTTGTGATCCGTTCGTACTACAAATGACTTTCCGTATAGATATTGTTTAAAATACATTACATATTCGTGTATAGCAAGTAACTCCTTCCTAGTCACACAATAACCTTTTTCATGCGCGGTCAAGTGTCTTGACCCATATGCAATTACCACTTCGGTACCATCTTCTTTAGCTTGACATAAAACTGCTCCGATGGCCCCAAAACTAGCGTCTGTATCCAGAATAAAGTTTCTATCCATTCTTGGAAAATCTAGAATTGGAGCTTCACACAACTTTGTTTTAAGTAATTCAAAACTATTGTTGCAATCTTCTGACCAATTAATCTTTTTCTCACAGCCGGACGTAGCTGCATGTAGAGGTTCCGCAATTTTCGCATAGTCTTTTATAAACTTCCTATAGTAATTGGTCATACCTAAAAAGGATCTTAATTGTTTGGCGCATACTGGTATCTCTGCATCTTGAATCTCTTTAATCTTCTTGTCGTTCGTTTTTATCCCACTTGCACTTACAGTGTGCCCTAGGAATGTCAATTCTTCTTTATACAGATTACATTTTTCTGGGTTAATTCTCAATCCCGCTAGTTGAATTCTTCTGAATACTTCCTCTAATCGGTTATTGTGTTCCTCTTTGTCTTTTCCATAGACAAGAATGTCGTCGAGGTAGACAACAACACCCTTAAATAATATTCCATCCAAACGTCGCATGAAGTCGGTTAAAACAAAACTGTCCTTGCCTTGTACTGAAAGCCGTGACCTCTTGAATTTCCTTCGCCATTCCAACTTGATAATATGCTTGACCTAGATCGATGGATGTGAAATATTTTGAATCTGCCAGACAATCCAGTAGAAATCGTGTATCTGGCATTGGAAAAGATATCTTTTCAGTGATCGCATTCAACCCTCTATAGTCGACACACATCCTTATTGATCCATCTTTCTTAGCCACAATCACTAGTGGCGCGTTCCTAGTGGCGAGGATGATCTTGAAACAATCCAGGTTAATGTCACGGACACTCTCAAAGATTCTCAAGAGGACAACAATGTAAAAAGAAAAAGCTATGTCAGCAAACTTTTTACAGGCTGTAAGGTGTGGTTACGATCAGAATTCAGGAAGTCACTAGACAATCCATATACAGGTCCGTACCAAGTAATCGAAATATCCCCAAATTTTAAAACAATCAAGATCAATATAAATGGAGATGAAAAGATAATATCGATTGACAGACTTAAACCATGGATAGAGAACAGCCACGATAGCCTGAAAATCTAGAGAGGAGGCGTGTTGGGATATTTATGTTTATAAATTAATTACCAATATTAATATTATTTAAAACAATTAGTTTGTTTAAATAAACAATATTTTATAAAATATAGAATTTTGAAAATAAAGTGTTATTCAATGACGTCAACAAATAACACAATATACCTAAAATTTAGATATAAAATACTCAAACCTACAAAATGAACAAATAGTTTTATGATGAAGAAATTTTTAAATTGAAAATTTTAAAAAATTAAAGTTTAGATTAATTTTTAAAAAAACAAAATAAGAAGATATTTTAATTAAAAATATCTTCGTAGAAAATTTGTTTAAATAAGAAAGATTAAAGAAGATATAATTTGATTTTGATATTTATTGAAATAAAATTTATGGAAACAAAAACTGATTTTAATGTTTTACAGGATGAGCCTCCTAATATGGTGGCAGCGGTAAACACGGACACAATCACCGAAAGATTGCTACCAAAGGTATTCTGCCAAGGGGACGATTTGGAAAAGTTCATTAAAAGATGCGAAATTTATTTCGACGCCAAGGGAATCACGCAGAAGAAAGACCAGGAAAGATTAACATCTTGCATGATTGATGAGGATCTCCTGGAAGTGTACGCCAAAACACTGAAAAAAGCCTAAGGATTCCAGGCTAGGTTGCGATTGGCATTCGATCGTGAAAGAGATGTTTTAAAGGATCTACAAAACTTGTTGAATTACAAGCGGAAGGGTGAAGAAATAGAAACGTATTTTAAAAGGTGGAGGACCTTGTTGATAGGTTGTTCGAAAATAAAGAATTTACCAAAGAGAAATTAACAGCAAGGATGTTAATAGTATGTGCGGAGAATAAAGAAGTTGAGAAAGAAGTGATACTGCGGAAGATAAAAAGCACAGAAGAAATAAAGGAAACACTAACTCTGATGGACAAAGTAGACAAGCAAAGAGAGCAGATAAACAGTGTGAAAAGTTACGCCAGAGTGGTCTATCAGGAACCACAGGGAAGAGTACAATACAAGAAGAAAGAACAGAGAGAAGAAAGTATCCGAAGAGAAATGCCAGAATGCTGGTTATGCCACAAAATAGGACATACGAAAATTGATTGTCCAATAAAAGGTAAAATAGAATGCTGGACATGTCATAGAAGCGGACATATAAGTAGACACTGTCCAGATAAAAAAGCTCCAAGATGTTTTGGGTGTGGGAAAGAAGGTCATATAAGAAGATTGTGTCAGGAAATACGTTGTGAAAGATGTAGCAGAAATGGTCATAGATCCGAGAAGTAGGTACGGGAGAGCGACGGAGAGACAAAGATTCACGGGAAACAGATACAGTCGGATAAATGGTATCGAGGAAGAAGAAGAAAGGGAATCGTGTGTAGAGACAAATGAAGATAATTTTAGGAAGACGTACCCAAACAACAGGGCTCCACCAGTAGAGGAGTTGGTTGGAGTCATATTTTAACAGAAAATTTGATCGGATATCCTCAAGGGGCAGAAAAGTGGGAGAATGTTGGAAGGGTAAGCGAGAAAGTATACAGGTTCCTAAAGAGAGAAATGTTTGAAGAGGAAGTGGAAAGAATTGGAACCATTGAAACGGAGCAGGTTGTTGAAATTTTGTATAACAGAATGCAAGGAAGGCCTAGTATAACAGTAAGGATGAATGGGGAAAATTTCGACTGTTTATTAGACACTGGGGCAAGAATCAATGTAATGAGTGTGAACTGTTTCAACAAGCTACGAGGACAACAATTGACGAAAAGTGACGATAAGTTACGATGCGCAAACGAGAGTACGATCGAGACAATAGGAAAACGAAGGTGCAAGTAACCATTGGAAATGTTTCGAAGGAAGTTATATTCATTGTGACGGAGAACGTGACACCAGGCGTGAGTGGAGGAATCGAATTACAAGAAACATTTGGATTTAGACTGTTAAACATTAAAGATATCGAGGCTAGTGAAAAAGACAAGAACTATATTTGTAACATTGAAGCAAAATTTGGCAGAAAAATAAAGGATGAAGAACGATTGATACGAGCGTTGGAGCAGTTAAAGATCAATGAAGATAGCAAATTAAAGGAAATTATAACAAACAGTGGAAACGTGTTTATGGCAGATAAATGGGATGTGGGTCGCACACATGTGGTAAAACACAAGATAGTTACAAGAGGTGAGCCGATAAACATAAAACCATATCGCCAACCACTAAATTTGGAATCAAAGATTGAAGAAGCAATACAAAATTTGTACGAAAATGGAATTATACGGAAATGTAACTCTCCATGGAATACACCGCTAATATGTGTATGAAAAAAAGAGAAAAAGGATATTAGACTATGCTTGGACTATAGACAGCTGAACGCGGTAACAGAGAGGCAGGCATTTCCAGTGCCAAACATAGACGAGATGTTGGATTTGTTAGGAGGATCCGTCTTTTTCAGCTCAATCGATCTAGGTAATGCATATTACCGAGTGGAACTAGAAGAAGAATCACAGGAGAAAACAGCTTTCTCAACAAAGAACGGACAATATTGTTTCAACAGAATGCCATTTGGAATTGCAGCAGCACCAGGTACGTTCCAAGAAATGATGACAAAAGTATTAGGCAAAATAAAGAGAGCAATGGTGTATTTGGACGACATCTTGATTTATTCAAGCAGTAAAGAGAAACACTATACAATACTCGGAGAAGTGTTAAAGGCGATTGAGGAAGCAGGCCTAAGGATTAATCCAGAAAAATGCCAAATAATAAAGGAAGAAATCAGATTCTTAGGACAGATAATCAGCAAGGAAGGAGTACAGACAGATCCATCTAAAATTCAGGCCATACAGAACTTTGGGAAGCCTAATTGCGTAAAGAAACTCCGAAGCTTTTTAGGTATTTGCAATTATTATAGAAGATTCAT
Organism: Schmidtea polychroa; assembly: GCA_959609185.1. Lineage (NCBI taxonomy): Eukaryota > Metazoa > Platyhelminthes > Tricladida > Dugesiidae > Schmidtea > Schmidtea polychroa. Next base: position 46,677 of record CAUHTR010002690.1, on the reverse strand, counting down.
CAGCGATTATGCAAAGAAGGCAAGGATTTTAGAACAATTATGTAGCGGACCAAGTAACAAAAAATTAGAAATTAGAAAAAATTAGCTTCAAACATCATACAATCATAATTATCCATAGAAATAACAACAAGTTTGAAATATCTGGCGATATCTGGATTTATGATTTCCCAGAAGGCATTTTTGTGAAGGTTTTCATCGGGAATTTCAAATTGATATCAATAATCAGATATAAGCAATGGATGTTCTTAATTAATAGTAATGAAACTATAAAAATTAATAATAATGAAACTATGAAAATGAATAATAATGAAACTATGAAAATGAATAGTAATGAAACTATGAAAATGAATAATAATGAAACTATGAAAATGAATAATAATGAAACTATGAAAATGAATAATAATGAAACTATGAAAATGAATAATAATGAAACTATGAAAATGAATAATAATGAAACTATGAAAATGAATAATTATTATTAATAATTTATTAATAATTTAATGTTTTCCAGCTGAATTATCTCTACGCCGGCTTTCTCTATAAGCTTCGGCATTTCCGTTTTTGGTTTATCATAATGGATTACAAGGTCCCAAATTTCTTTGTACAACATATACAACATACGAAATCATTCTCAGTACAAGAACACAAAATGAAACACCCTCGACAATGGTAAAGAGCTTCAAATCTCAGACAATCATAATTATCCATAGAAATAACAAGTTTGAAATAGGTCTACGAAAGTGCGATATCTCGATTTACGTTTTCTCTGATGAAAATTTATTATCACATAATTCGAATAAAGCAAACGAATTTCAAATTGATATCAATAATCACAGTTCACAATCAATAGGTTACACTTTCATCTAAATCCTCCGGTGAGAATGATCCTTCGTACTTTAAAATTGGGATAACAATAAGCAACCCATATCTTCAGGACAACAGAAGATATCTTAGAGTTTTATCTAGTCAAAGGGAAGATCTTGATATATACAAAATCCGAAATCATTCTCACTACTAGAACACAAAATAAAGCACCCTCGACAATGGTAAAGAGCTTCAAACCTCAGACAATCATAAATATCCATAGAAATAACAAGTTTGTAATAGGTCTACAAAAGGGGGATATCTGGATTTAAGACTTCCCAGAAAGCATTTTCGTGAAGGTTTTCACTGGGATTACAAATTGATATCAATAATCAGATATAAGCAATTGATGTTCTTAAGGCCTAAATGCTAAAGCCTTTTGAGTGATAAAGAGAGCAACCAGGCTAAGGGAATAACATTGAAGGTTACCGACTTAAAATATCAATCGTAACTTGATTGTTATCATAATAATTCGATGATTTCAATACCACAATCTCGAATAGTAAGTAAAAATCATCAGTTATTTACAAAAAAATATATAAAATTAGCCCTAACTAATAACGATGATAATAGGCATTGGGTAAATAAAAATGAAAGTTTAGCATATGGTCATTATGAAATAGTTAACACGGATATGGGTAATAGTAACAATGCTGAAGTTAATGATCCGGACGAAGATAATAATCAATATGTTAATCCACATTTCCCAAATGATGATTATGGCCACTCACACTTTCCATATGAAAGGGAACATCAATATGTACTTGAATGAATTTTGAATTAAAATAAAATTTATTTAATATAATTATTGTTTTAGTTCTTTTAGTTATGAAAATGAATAATAATGAAACTATGAAAATTAATAATAATGAAACTATGAAAATGAATAATAATGAAACTATGAAAATTAATAATAATGAAACTATGAAAATGAATAATAATGAAACTATGAAAATGAATAATAATGAAACTATGAAAATGAATGAAAAAATTAATGAAACTATGAAAATTAGCAATAATGTCAAATGTAAGTATTTTTAACTATTTTTTATAAAATTTTATCTATTTTTTATAATGATAAGATGAAATTTAAATTTTTTAAATGATTCTTAATGATATTTTTTCTAAATTATTATTAATAATTTAATGTTTTCCAGCTGAATTATCTCTACGCCGGCTTTCTCTATAAGCTTCGGCATTTCCGTTTTTGGTTTATCATCATGGATTACAAGGGCCCAAATTTCTTTGTACAACATATACAACATACGAAATCATTCTCAGTACTAGAACACAAAATGAAACACCCTCGACAATGGTAAAGAGCTTCAAATCTCAGACAATCATAATTATCCATAGAAATAACAAGTTTGAAATAGGTCTACGAAAGTGCGATATCTCGATTTACGTTTTCTCTGATGAAAATTTATTATCACATAATTCGAATAAAGCAAACGAATTTCAAATTGATATCAATAATAACAGTTCACAATCAATAGGTTACACTTTCATCTAAATCCTCCGGTGAGAATGATCCTTCGTACTTTAAAATTGGGATAACAATAAGCAACCCATATCTTCAGGACAACAGAAGATATCTTAGAGTTTTATCTAGTCAAAGGGAAGATCTTGATATATACAAAATCCGAAATCATTCTCACTACTAGAACACAAAATAAAGCACCCTCGACAATGGTAAAGAGCTTCAAACCTCAGACAATCATAATATCCATAGAAATAACAAGTTTGTAATAGGTCTACAAATGGGCGATATCTGGATTTATGATTTCCCAGAAGGCATTTTTGTGAAGGTTTTCACCGGGATTACAAATTGATATCAATAATCAGATATAAGCAATGGATGTTCTTAAGGCCTAAATGCTATAGCCTTTTGAGTGATAAAGAGAGCAACCAGGCTAAGGGAATAACATTGAAGGTTACCGACTTAAAACATCAATCGTAACTTGATTGTTATCATAATAATTCGATGATTTCAATACCACAATCTCGAATAGTAAGTAAAAATCATCAGTTATTTACAAAAAAATATATAAAATTAGCCCTAACTAATAACGATGATAATAGGCATTGGGTAAATAAAAATGAAAGTTTAGCATATGGTCATTATGAAATAGTTAACACGGATATGGGTAATAGTAACAATGCTGAAGTTAATGATCCGGACGAAGATAATAATCAATATGTTAATCCACATTTCCCAAATGATGATTATGGCCACTCACACTTTCCATATGAAAGGGAACATCAATATGTACTTGAATGAATTTTGAATTAAAATAAAATTTATTTAATATAATTATTGTTTTAGTTCTTTTAGTTATGAAAATGAATAATAATGAAACTATGAAAATTAATAATAATGAAACTATGAAAATGAATAATAATGAAACTATGAAAATGAATAATAATGAAACTATGAAAATGAATGAAAAATTAATGAAACTATGAAAATTAGCAATAATGTCAAATGTAAGTATTTTTAACTATTTTTTATAAATTTTATCTATTTTTATAATGATAAGATGAAATTTAAATTTTTAAATGATTCTTAATGATATTTTTTCTAAATTATTATTAATAATTTAATGTTTTCAAGCTGAATTATCTCTACGCCGGCTTTCTCTATAAGCTTCGGCATTTCCGTTTTTGGTTTATCATCATGGATTACAAGGGCCCAAATTTCTTTGTACAACATATACAACATACGAAATCATTCTCAGTACTAGAACACAAAATGAAACACCCTCGACAATGGTAAAGAGCTTCAAATCTCAGACAATCATAATTATCCATAGAAATAACAAGTTTGAAATAGGTCTACGAAAGTGCGATATCTCGATTTATGTTTTCCCTGATGAAAATTTATTATCACATAATTCGAATAAAGCAAACGAATTTCAAATTGATATCAATAATCACAGTTCACAATCAATAGGTTACACTTTCATCTAAATCCTCCGGTGAGAATGATCCTTCGTACTTAAATAATTGGATAACAATAAGGAACCAATATCTTCAGGGACAAATGGAAGATCTTGATATATACAACATACGAAATCATTCTCACTACTAGAACACAAAATAAAGCACCCTCGACAATGGTAAAGAGCTTCAAACCTCAGACAATCATAAATATCCATAGAAATAACAAGTTTGAAATATGTCTACAAAAGGGCGATATCTGGATTTATGATTTCCCAGAAGGCATTTTTGTGAAGGTTTTCATCGGGAATTTTAAATTGATATATATCATTTTATTGTTTTATTATTATGATTATTAATTTAAAGTTTTCCAGCTGAATTATCTCTACGCCGGCTTTCTCTATAAGCTTCGGCATTTCCGTTTTTGGTTTATCATCATGGATTACAAGGGCCCAAATTTCTTTGTACAACATATACAACATACGAAATCATTCTCAGTACTAGAACACAAAATGAAACACCCTCGACAATGGTAAAGAGCTTCAAATCTCAGACAATCATAATTATCCATAGAAATAACAAGTTTGAAATAGGTCTACGAAAGTGCGATATCTCGATTTACGTTTTCTCTGATGAAAATTTATTATCACATAATTCGAATAAAGCAAACGAATTTCAAATTGATATCAATAATAACAGTTCACAATCAATAGGTTACACTTTCATCTAAATCCTCCGGTGAGAATGATCCTTCGTACTTTAAAATTGGGATAACAATAAGCAACCCATATCTTCAGGACAACAGAAGATATCTTAGAGTTTTATCTAGTCAAAGGGAAGATCTTGATATATACAAAATCCGAAATCATTCTCACTACTAGAACACAAAATAAAGCACCCTCGACAATGGTAAAGAGCTTCAAACCTCAGACAATCATAAATATCCATAGAAATAACAAGTTTGTAATAGGTCTACAAATGGGCGATATCTGGATTTATGATTTCCCAGAAGGCATTTTTGTGAAGGTTTTCACCGGGATTACAAATTGATATCAATAATCAGATATAAGCAATGGATGTTCTTAAGGCCTAAATGCTATAGCCTTTTGAGTGATAAAGAGAGCAACCAGGCTAAGGGAATAACATTGAAGGTTACCGACTTAAAACATCAATCGTAACTTGATTGTTATCATAATAATTCGATGATTTCAATACCACAATCTCGAATAGTAAGTAAAAATCATCAGTTATTTACAAAAAAATATATAAAATTAGCCCTAACTAATAACGATGATAATAGGCATTGGGTAAATAAAAATGAAAGTTTAGCATATGGTCATTATGAAATAGTTAACACGGATATGGGTAATAGTAACAATGCTGAAGTTAATGATCCGGACGAAGATAATAATCAATATGTTAATCCACATTTCCCAAATGATGATTATGGCCACTCACACTTTCCATATGAAAGGGAACATCAATATGTACTTGAATGAATTTGAATTAAAATAAAATTTATTTAATATAATTATTGTTTTAGTTCTTTTAGTTATGAAAATGAATAATAATGAAACTATGAAAATTAATAATAATGAAACTATGAAAATGAATAATAATGAAACTATGAAAATGAATAATAATGAAACTATGAAAATGAATGAAAAAATTAATGAAACTATGAAAATTAGCAATAATGTCAAATGTAAGTATTTTTAACTATTTTTTATAAAATTTTATCTATGTTTTATAATGATAAGATGAAATTTAAATTTTTTAAATGATTCTTAATGATATTTTTTCTAAATTATTATTAATAATTTAATGTTTTCCAGCTGAATTATCTCTACGCCGGCTTTCTCTATAAGCTTCGGCATTTCCGTTTTTGGTTTATCATCATTGATTACAAGGGCCCAAATTTCTTTGTACAACATATACAAAATACGAAATCATTCTCAGTACTAGAACACAAAATGAAACACCCTCGACAATGGTAAAGAGCTTCAAACCTCAGACAATCATAAATATCCATAGAAATAACAAGTTTGTAATAGGTCTACAAATGGGCGATATCTCGATTTACGTTTTCTCTGATGAAAATTTATTATCACATAATTCGAATAAAGCAAACGAATTTCAAATGATATCAATAATAACAGTTCACAATCAATAGGTTACACTTTCATCTAAATCCTCCGGTGAGAATGATCCTTCGTACTTAAAAAATTGGGATATACAATAAGCACCATATCTTCAGGACAACAGAAGATATCTTAGAGTTTATCTAGTCCAAGGGAAGATCTTGATATATACAAAATCCGAAATCATTCTCACTACTAGAACACAAAATAAAGCACCCTCGACAATGGTAAAGAGCTTCAACCTCAGACAATCATAAATATCCATAGAAATAACAAGTTTGTAATAGGTCTACAAATGGGCGATATCTGGATTTATGATTTCCCAGAAGGCATTTTTGTGAAGGTTTTCATCGGGATTACAAATTGATATCAATAATCAGATATAAGCAATGGATGTTCTTAAGGCCTAAATGCTATAGCTTTTGAGTGATAAAGAGAGCAACCAGGCTAAGGGAATAACATTGAAAGGTTACCGACTTAAAACATCAATCGTAACTTGATTGTTATCATAATAATTCGATGATTTCAATACCACAATCTCGAATAGTAAGTAAAAATCATCAGTTATTTACAAAAAAATATATAAAATTAGCCCTAACTAATAACGATGATAATAGGCATTGGGTAAATAAAAATGAAAGTTTAGCATATGGTCATTATGAAATAGTTAACACGCATATGGTAATAGTAACAATGCTGAAGTTAATGATCCGGACGAAGATAAATAATCAATATGTTAATCCACATTTCCCAAATGATGATTATGGCCACTCACACTTTCCATATGAAAGGGAACATCAATATGTACTTGAATGAATTTTTGAATTAAAATAAATTTATTTAATATAATTATTGTTTTAGTTCTTTTAGTTATGAAAATGAATAATAATGAAACTATGAAAATGAATAATAATGAAACTATGAAAATGAATAATAATGAAACTATGAAAATGAATGAAAAAATTAATGAAACTATGAAAATTAGCAATAATGTCAAATGTAAGTATTTTTAACTATTTTTTATAAAATTTTATCTATTTTTTATAAGGATAAGATGAAATTTAAATTTTTAAATGATTATTAATGATATTTTTTCTAAATTATTATTAATAATTTAATGTTTTCCAGCTGAATTATCTCTACGCCGGCTTTCTCTATAAGCTTCGGCATTTCCGTTTTGGTTTATCATCATGGATTACAAGGGCCCAAATTTCTTTGTACAACATATACAACATACGAAATCATTCTCAGCTACTAGAACACAAAATGAAACACCCTCGACAATGGTAAAGAGCTTCAAACCTCAGACAATCATAAATATCCATAGAAATAACAAGTTTGTAATAGGTCCTACAAAGGGCGATATCTGGATTTATGATTCCCAGAAGGCATTTTGTGAAGGTTTTCATCAGGAATTTCAAATTGATATCAATAATCACAGTTCACAATCAATAGGTTACACTTTCATCTAAATCCTCCGGTGAGAATGATCCTTCGTACTTAAATAATTGGATAACAATAAGGAACCAATATCTTAAGGGACAACAGAAGATATCTTAGAGTTTTATCTAGTCAAATGGAAGATCTTGATATATACAACATACGAAATCATTCTCACTACTAGAACATAAAATAAAGCACCCTCGACAATGGTAAAGAGCTTCAAACCTCAGACAATCATAAATATCCATAGAAATAACAAGTTTGAAATAGGTCTACAAAAGGGCGATATCTGGATTTATGATTTCCCAGAAGGCATTTTTTTGAGGTTTTCATCGGGAATTTCAAATTGATATATATCATTTTATTGTTTTATTATTATTATTATTATTATTATTATTATTATTATTATTATTATTATTAATTTAATGTTTTCCAGCTGAATTATCTCTACGCCGGCTTTCTCTATAAGCTTCGGCATTTCCGTTTTTGGTTTATCATCATGGATTACAAGGGCCCAAATTTCTTTGTACAACATATACAACATACGAAATCATTCTCAGTACTAGAACACAAAATGAAACACCCTCGACAATGGTAAAGAGCTTCAAATCTCAGACAATCATAATTATCCATAGAAATAACAAGTTGAAATAGGTCTACGAAAGTGCGATATCTCGATTTACGTTTTCTCTGATGAAAATTTATTATCACATAATTCGAATAAGCAAACGAATTTCAAATTGATATCAATAATCACAGTTCACAATCAATAGGTTACACTTTCATCTAAATCCTCCGGTGAGAATGATCCTTCGTACTTTAAAATTGGGATAACAATAAGCAACCCATATCTTCAGGGACAACAGAAGATATCTTAGAGTTTTATCTAGTCAAAGGGAAGATCTTGATATATACAAAATCCGAAATCATTCTCACTACTAGAACACAAATAAAGCACCCTCGACAATGGTAAAGAGCTTCAAACCTCAGACAATCATAAATATCCATAGAAATAACCAAGTTTGTAATAGGTCTACAAATGGGCGATATCTGGATTTATGATTTCCCAGAAAGGCATTTTTGTGAAGGTTTTCACCGGGATTACAAATTGATATCAATAATCAGATATAAGCAATGGATGTTCTTAAGGCCTAAATGCTATAGCCTTTTGAGTGATAAAGAGAGCAACCAGGCTAAGGGAATAACATTGAAGGTTACCGACTTAAAACATCAATCGTAACTTGATTGTTATCATAATAATTCGATGATTTCAATACCACAATCTCGAATAGTAAGTAAAAATCATCAGTTATTTACAAAAAATATATAAAATTAGCCCTAACTAATAACGATGATAATAGGCATTGGGTAAATAAAAATGAAAGTTTAGCATATGGTCATTATGAATAGTTAACACGCATATGGGTAATAGTAACAATGCTGAAGTTAATGATCCGGACGAAGATAATAATCAATATGTTAATCCACATTTCCCAAATGATGATTATGGCCACTCACACTTTCCATATGAAAGGGAACATCAATATGTACTTGAATGAATTTTGAATTAAAATAAAATTTATTTAATATAATTATTGTTTTAGTTCTTTTAGTTATGAAAATGAATAATAATGAAACTATGAAAATTAATAATAATGAAACTATGAAAATGAATAATAATGAAACTATGAAAATGAATGAAAAAATTAATGAAACTATGAAAATTAGCAATAATGTCAAATGTAAGTATTTTTAACTATTTTTTATAAAATTTTATCTATTTTTTATAATGATAAGATGAAATTTAAATTTTTTAAATGATTCTTAATGATATTTTTTCTAAATTATTATTAATAATTTAATGTTTTCCAGCTGAATTATCTCTACGCCGGCTTTCTCTATAGCTTCGGCATTTCCGTTTTTGGTTTATCATCATGGATTACAAGGGCCCAAATTTCTTTGTACAACATATACAACATACGAAATCATTCTCAGTACTAGAACACAAAATGAAACACCCTCGACAATGGTAAAGAGCTTCAAATCTCAGACAATCATAATTATCCATAGAAATAACAAGTTTGAAATAGGTCTACGATAGTGCGATATCTCGATTTATGTTTTCCCTGATGAAAATTTATTATCACATAATTCGAATAAAGCAAACGAATTTCAAATTGATATCAATAATCACAGTTCACAATCAATAGGTTACACTTTCATCTAAATCCTCCGGTGAGAATGATCCTTCGTACTTAAATAATTGGATAACAATAAGGAACCAATATCTTCAGGGACAACAGAAGATATCTTAGAGTTTTATCTAGTCAAATGGAAGATCTTGATATATACAACATACGAAATCATTCTCACTACTAGAACACAAAATAAAGCACCCTCGACAATGGTAAGAGCTTCAAACCTCAGGACAATCATAAATATCCATAGAAATACAAGTTTGAAATAGGTCTACAAAAGGGCGATATCTGGATTTATGATTTCCCAGAAGGCATTTTTGTGAAGGTTTTCATCGGGAATTTCAAATTGATATATATCATTTTATTGTTTTATTATTATTATTATTATTATTATTATTATTATTATTATTATTATTATTATTATTATTATTATTATTATTATTATTATTATTATTAATTTAATGTTTTCCAGCTGAATTATCTCTACGCCGGCTTTCTCTATAAGCTTCGGCATTTCCGTTTTTGGTTTATCATGATGGATTACAAGGGCCCAAATTTCTTTGTACAACATATACAACATACGAAATCATTCTCAGTACTAGAACACAAAATGAAACACCCTCGACAATGGTAAAGAGCTTCAAATCTCAGACAATCATAATTATACATAGAAATAACAAGTTTGAAATAGGTCTACGATAGTGCGATATCTCGATTTATGTTTTCCCTGATGAAAATTTATTATCACATAATTCGAATAAAGCAAACGAATTTCAAATTGATATCAATAATCACAGTTCACAATCAATAGGTTACACTTTCATCTAAATCCTCCGGTGAGAATGATCCTTCGTACTTAAATAATTGGATAACAATAAGGAACCAATATCTTCAGGGACAACAGAAGATATCTTAGAGTTTTATCTAGTCAAATGGAAGATCTTGATATATACAACATACGAAATCATTCTCACTACTAGAACACAAAATAAAGCACCCTCGACAATGGTAAAGAGCTTCAAACCTCAGACAATCATAAATATCCATAGAAATAACAAGTTTGAAATAGGTCTACAAAAGGGCGATATCTGGATTTATGATTTCCCAGAAGGCATTTTTGTGAAGGTTTTCATCGGGAATTTCAAATTGATATATATCATTTTATTGTTTTATTATTATTATTATTATTATTATTATTATTATTATTATTATTTTATTATTATTATTATTATTATTATTATTATTAATTTAATGTTTTCCAGCTGAATTATCTCTACGCCGGCTTTCTCTATAAGCTTCGGCATTTCCGTTTTTGGTTTATCATGATGGATTACAAGGGCCCAAATTTCTTTGTACAACATATACAACATACGAAATCATTCTCAGTACTAGAACACAAAATGAAACACCCTCGACAATGGTAAAGAGCTTCAAATCTCAGACAATCATAATTATCCATAGAAATAACAAGTTTGAAATAGGTCTACGAAAGTGCGATATCTCGATTTACGTTTTCTCTGATGAAAATTTGTTATCACATAATTCGAATAAAGCAAACGAATTTCATATTGATATCAATAATCACAGTTCACAATCAATAGGTTACACTTTCATCTAAATCCTCCGGTGAGAATGATCCTTCGTACTTTAAAATTGGGATAACAATAAGCAACCCATATCTTCAGGACAACAGAAGATATCTTAGAGTTTTATCTAGTCAAAGGGAAGATCTTGATATATACAAAATCCGAAATCATTCTCACTACTAGAACACAAAATAAAGCACCCTCGACAATGGTAAAGAGCTTCAAACCTCAGACAATCATAAATATCCATAGAAATAACAAGTTTGTAATAGGTCTACAAATGGGCGATATCTGGATTTATGATTTCCCAGAAGGCATTTTTGTGAAGGTTTTCACCGGGATTACAAATTTATATCAATAATCAGATATAAGCAATGGATGTTCTTAAGGCCTAAATGCTATAGCCTTTTGAGTGATAAAGAGAGCAACCAGGCTAAGGGAATAAAATTGAAGGTTACCGACTTAAAACATCAAACGTAACTTGATTGTTATCATAATAATTCGATGATTTCAATACCACAATCTCGAATAGTAAGTAAAAATCATCAGTTATTTACAAAAAAATATATAAAATTAGCCCTAACTAATAACGATGATAATAGGCATTGGGTAAATAAAAATGAAAGTTTAGCATATGGTCATTATGAAATAGTTAACACGGATATGGGTAATAGTAACAATGCTGAAGTTAATGATCCGGACGAAGATAATAATCAATATGTTAATCCACATTTCCCAAATGATGATTATGGCCACTCACACTTTCCATATGAAAGGGAACATCAATATGTACTTGAATGAATTTTGAATTAAAATAAAATTTATTTAATATAATTATTGTTTTAGTTCTTTTAGTTATGAAAATGAATAATAATGAAACTATGAAAATGAATAATAATGAAACTATGAAAATGAATGAAAAAATTAATGAAACTATGAAAATTAGCAATAATGTCAAATGTAAGTATTTTTAACTATTTTTTATAAAATTTTATCTATTTTTTATAATGATAAGATGAAATTTAAATTTTTTAAATGATTCTTAATGATATTTTTTCTAAATTATTATTAATAATTTAATGTTTTCCAGCTGAATTATCTCTACGCCGGCTTTCTCTATAAGCTTCGGCATTTCCGTTTTTGGTTTATCATCATGGATTACAAGGGCCCAAATTTCTTTGTACAACATATACAACATACGAAATCATTCTCAGTACTAGAACACAAAATGAAACACCCTCGACAATGGTAAAGAGCTTCAAACCTCAGACAATCATAAATATCCATAGAAATAACAAGTTTGTAATAGGTCTACAAATGGGCGATATCTGGATTTATGATTTCCCAGAAGGCATTTTTGTGAAGGTTTTCACCGGGATTACAAATTGATATCAATAATCAGATATAAGCAATGGATGTTCTTAAGGCCTAAATGCTATAGCCTTTTGAGTGATAAAGAGAGCAACCAGGCTAAGGGAATAACATTGAAGGTTACCGACTTAAAACATCATTCGTAACTTGATTGTTATCATAATAATTCGATGATTTCAATACCACAATCTCGAATAGTAAGTAAAAATCATCAGTTATTTACAAAAAAATATATAAAATTAGCGCTAACTAATAACGATGATAATAGGCATTGGGTAAATAAAAATGAAAGTTTAGCATATGGTCATTATGAAATAGTTAACACGCATATGGGTAATAGTAACAATGCTGAAGTTAATGATCCGGACGAAGATAATAATCAATATGTTAATCCACATTTCCCAAATGATGATTATGGCCACTCACACTTTCCATATGAAAGGGAACATCAATATGTACTTGAATGAATTTTGAATTAAAATAAAATTTATTTAATATAATTATTGTTTTAGTTCTTTTAGTTATGAAAATGAATAATAATGAAACTATGAAAATTAATAATAATGAAACTATGAAAATGAATAATAATGAAACTATGAAAATGAATAATAATGAAACTATGAAAATGAATGAAAAAATTAATGAAACTATGAAAATTAGCAATAATGTCAAATGTAAGTATTTTTAACTATTTTTTATAAAATTTTATCTATTTTTTATAATGATAAGATGAAATTTAAATTTTTTAAATGATTCTTAATGATATTTTTTCTAAATTATTATTAATAATTTAATGTTTTCCAGCTGAATTATCTCTACGCCGGCTTTCTCTATAAGCTTCGGCATTTCCGTTTTTGGTTTATCATCATGGATTACAAGGGCCCAAATTTCTTTGTACAACATATACAACATACGAAATCATTCTCAGTACTAGAACACAAAATGAAACACCCTCGACAATGGTAAAGAGCTTCAAATCTCAGACAATCATAATTATCCATAGAAATAACAAGTTTGAAATAGGTCTACGATAGTGCGATATCTCGATTTATGTTTTCCCTGATGAAAATTTATTATCACATAATTCGAATAAAGCAAACGAATTTCAAATTGATATCAATAATCACAGTTCACAATCAATAGGTTACACTTTCATCTAAATCCTCCGGTGAGAATGATCCTTCGTACTTAAATAATTGGATAACAATAAGGAACCAATATCTTCAGGGACAACAGAAGATATCTTAGAGTTTTATCTAGTCAAATGGAAGATCTTGATATATACAACATACGAAATCATTCTCACTACTAGAACACAAAATAAAGCACCCTCGACAATGGTAAAGAGCTTCAAACCTCAGACAATCATAAATATCCATAGAAATAACAAGTTTGTAATAGGTCTACAAATGGGCGATATCTGGATTTATGATTTCCCAGAAGGCATTTTTGTGAAGGTTTTCACCGGGATTACAAATTTATATCAATAATCAGATATAAGCAATGGATGTTCTTAAGGCCTAAATGCTATAGCCTTTTGAGTGATAAAGAGAGCAACCAGGCTAAGGGAATAAAATTGAAGGTTACCGACTTAAAACATCAAACGTAACTTGATTGTTATCATAATAATTCGATGATTTCAATACCACAATCTCGAATAGTAAGTAAAAATCATCAGTTATTTACAAAAAAATATATAAAATTAGCCCTAACTAATAACGATGATAATAGGCATTGGGTAAATAAAAATGAAAGTTTAGCATATGGTCATTATGAAATAGTTAACACGGATATGGGTAATAGTAACAATGCTGAAGTTAATGATCCGGACGAAGATAATAATCAATATGTTAATCCACATTTCCCAAATGATGATTATGGCCACTCACACTTTCCATATGAAAGGGAACATCAATATGTACTTGAATGAATTTTGAATTAAAATAAAATTTATTTAATATAATTATTGTTTTAGTTCTTTAGTTATGAAAATGAATAATAATGAAACTATGAAAATGAATAATAATGAAACTATGAAAATGAATGAAAAAATTAATGAAACTATGAAAATTAGCAATAATGTCAAATGTAAGTATTTTTAACTATTTTTTATAAAATTTTATCTATTTTTTATAATGATAAGATGAAATTTATATTTTTTAAATGATTATTAATGATATTTTTTCTAAATTATTATTAATAATTTAATGTTTTCCAGCTGAATTATCTCTACGCCGGCTTTCTCTATAAGCTTCGGCATTTCCGTTTTTGGTTTATCATCATGGATTACAAGGGCCCAAATTTCTTTGTACAACATATACAACATACGAAATCATTCTCACTACTAGAACACAAAATAAAGCACCCTCGACAATGGTAAAGAGCTTCAAACCTCAGACAATTATAAATATCATAGAAATAACTACAAGTTTGAAATAGGTCTACGAATAGTGCGATATCTGGATTTATGATTTCACTGATGAAAATTCATTATCATATGTGAAGGTTTCATCGATATTTCAAATTGATATCAATAATCACAGTTCACAATCAATAGGTTACACTTTCATCTAAATCCTCCGGTGAGAATGATCCTTCGTACTTTAATAATTGGATAACAATAAGGAACCAATATCTTCAGGGACAACAGAAGATATCTTAGAGTTTTATCTAGTCAAATGGAAGATCTTGATATATACAACATACGAAATCATTCTCACTACTAGAACACAAAATAAAGCACCCTCGACAATGGTAAAGAGCTTCAAACCACAGACAATCATAAATATCCATAGAAATAACAAGTTTGAAATAGGTTCACAAAAGGGCGATATCTGGATTTATGATTTCCCAGAAGGCATTTTTGTGAAGGTTTTCATCGGGAATTTCAAATTGATATATATCATTTTATTGTTTTATTATTATTATTATTATTATTATTATTATTATTATTATTATTATTATTATTATTAATTTAATGTTTTCCAGCTGAATTATCTCTACGCCGGCTTTCTCTATAAGCTTCGGCATTTCCGTTTTTGGTTTATCATCATGGATTACAAGGGCCCATATTTCTTTGTACAACATATACAACATACGAAATCATTCTCAGTACTAGAACACAAAATGAAACACCCTCGACAATGGTAAAGAGCTTCAAATCTCAGACAATCATAATTATCCATAGAAATAACAAGTTTGAAATAGGTCTACGATAGTGCGATATCTCGATTTATGTTTTCCCTGATGAAAATTTATTATCACATAATTCGAATAAAGCAAACGAATTTCAAATTGATATCAATAATCACAGTTCACAATCAATAGGTTACACTTTCATCTAAATCCTCCGGTGAGAATGATCCTTCGTACTTAATAATTGGATAACAATAAGGAACCAATATCTTCAGGGACAACAGAAGATATCTTAGAGTTTTATCTAATCAAATGGAAGATCTTGATATATACAACATACGAAATCATTCTCACTACTAGAACACAAAATAAAGCACCCTCGACAATGGTAAAGAGCTTCAAACCTCAGACAATCATAAATATCCATAGAAATAACAAGTTTGAAATAGGTCTACGAAAGTGCGATATCTCGATTTACGTTTTCTCTGATGAAAATTTGTTATCACATAATTCGAATAAAGCAAACGAATTTCATATTGATATCAATAATCACAGTTCACAATCAATAGGTTACACTTTCATCTAAATCCTCCGGTGAGAATGATCCTTCGTACTTTAAAATTGGGATAACAATAAGCAACCCATATCTTCAGGACAACAGAAGATATCTTAGAGTTTTATCTAGTCAAAGGGAAGATCTTGATATATACAAAATTCGAAATCATTCTCACTACTAGAACACAAAATAAAGCACCCTCGACAATGGTAAAGAGCTTCAAACCTCAGACAATCATAAATATCCATAGAAATAACAAGTTTGTAATAGGTCTACAAATGGGCGATATCTGGATTTATGATTTCCCAGAAGGCATTTTTGTGAAGGTTTTCACCGGGATTACAAATTGATATCAATAATCAGATATAAGCAATGGATGTTCTTAAGGCCTAAATGCTATAGCCTTTTGAGTGATAAAGAGAGCAACCAGGCTAAGGGAATAACATTGAAGGTTACCGACTTAAAACATCAATCGTAACTTGATTGTTATCATAATAATTCGATGATTTCAATACCACAATCTCGAATAGTAAGTAAAAATCATCAGTTATTTACAAAAAAATATATAAAATTAGCCCTAACTAATAACGATGATAATAGGCATTGGGTAAATAAAAATGAAAGTTTAGCATATGGTCATTATGAAATAGTTAACACGGATATGGGTAATAGTAACAATGCTGAAGTTAATGATCCGGACGAAGATAATAATCAATATGTTAATCCACATTTCCCAAATGATGATTATGGCCACTCACACTTTCCATATGAAAGGGAACATCAATATGTACTTGAATGAATTTTGAATTAAAATAAAATTTATTTAATATAATTATTGTTTTAGTTCTTTTAGTTATGAAAATGAATAATAATGAAACTATGAAATGAATAATAATGAAACTATGAAAATGAATGAAAAAATTAATGAAACTATGAAAATTAGCAATAATGTCAAATGTAAGTATTTTTAACTATTTTTTATAAAATTTTATCTATTTTTTATAATGATAAGATGAAATTTAAATTTTTTAAATGATTCTTAATGATATTTTTTCTAAATTATTATTAATAATTTAATGTTTTCCAGCTGAATTATCTCTACGCCGGCTTTCTCTATAAGCTTCGGCATTTCCGTTTTTGGTTTATCATCATGGATTACAAGGGCCCAAATTTCTTTGTACAACATATACAACATACGAAATCATTCTCAGTACTAGAACACAAAATGAAACACCCTCGACAATGGTAAAGAGCTTCAAATCTCAGACAATCATAATTATCCATAGAAATAACAAGTTTGAAATAGGTCTACGATAGTGCGATATCTCGATTTATGTTTTCCCTGATGAAAATTTATTATCACATAATTCGAATAAAGCAAACGAATTTCAAATTGATATCAATAATCACAGTTCACAATCAATAGGTTACACTTTCATCTAAATCCTCCGGTGAGAATGATCCTTCGTACTTAAATAATTGGATAACAATAAGGAACCAATATCTTCAGGGACAACAGAAGATATCTTAGAGTTTTATCTAGTCAAATGGAAGATCTTGATATATACAACATACGAAATCATTCTCACTACTAGAACACAAAATAAAGCACCCTCGACAATGGTAAAGAGCTTCAAACCACAGACAATCATAAATATCCATAGAAATAACAAGTTTGAAATAGGTCTACAAAAGGGCGATATCTGGATTTATGATTTCCCAGAAGGCATTTTTGTGAAGGTTTTCATCGGGAATTTCAAATTGATATATATCATTTTATTGTTTTATTATTATTATTATTATTATTATTATTATTATTATTATTATTATTATTATTATTAATTTAATGTTTTCCAGCTGAATTATCTCTACGCCGGCTTTCTCTATAAGCTTCGGCATTTCCGTTTTTGGTTTATCATCATGGATTACAAGGGCCCATATTTCTTTGTACAACATATACAACATACGAAATCATTCTCAGTACTAGAACACAAAATGAAACACCCTCGACAATGGTAAAGAGCTTCAAATCTCAGACAATCATAATTATCCATAGAAATAACAAGTTTGAAATAGGTCTACGATAGTGCGATATCTCGATTTATGTTTTCCCTGATGAAAATTTATTATCACATAATTCGAATAAAGCAAACGAATTTCAAATTGATATCAATAATCACAGTTCACAATCAATAGGTTACACTTTCATCTAAATCCTCCGGTGAGAATGATCCTTCGTACTTAAATAATTGGATAACAATAAGGAACCAATATCTTCAGGGACAACAGAAGATATCTTAGAGTTTTATCTAATCAAATGGAAGATCTTGATATATACAACATACGAAATCATTCTCACTACTAGAACACAAAATAAAGCACCCTCGACAATGGTAAAGAGCTTCAAACCTCAGACAATCATAAATATCCATAGAAATAACAAGTTTGAAATAGGTCTACGAAAGTGCGATATCTCGATTTACGTTTTCTCTGATGAAAATTTGTTATCACATAATTCGAATAAAGCAAACGAATTTCATATTGATATCAATAATCACAGTTCACAATCAATAGGTTACACTTTCATCTAAATCCTCCGGTGAGAATGATCCTTCGTACTTTAAAATTGGGATAACAATAAGCAACCCATATCTTCAGGACAACAGAAGATATCTTAGAGTTTTATCTAGTCAAAGGGAAGATCTTGATATATACAAAATTCGAAATCATTCTCACTACTAGAACACAAAATAAAGCACCCTCGACAATGGTAAAGAGCTTCAAACCTCAGACAATCATAAATATCCATAGAAATAACAAGTTTGTAATAGGTCTACAAATGGGCGATATCTGGATTTATGATTTCCCAGAAGGCATTTTTGTGAAGGTTTTCACCGGGATTACAAATTGATATCAATAATCAGATATAAGCAATGGATGTTCTTAAGGCCTAAATGCTATAGCCTTTTGAGTGATAAAGAGAGCAACCAGGCTAAGGGAATAACATTGAAGGTTACCGACTTAAAACATCAATCGTAACTTGATTGTTATCATAATAATTCGATGATTTCAATACCACAATCTCGAATAGTAAGTAAAAATCATCAGTTATTTACAAAAAAATATATAAAATTAGCCCTAACTAATAACGATGATAATAGGCATTGGGTAAATAAAAATGAAAGTTTAGCATATGGTCATTATGAAATAGTTAACACGGATATGGGTAATAGTAACAATGCTGAAGTTAATGATCCGGACGAAGATAATAATCAATATGTTAATCCACATTTCCCAAATGATGATTATGGCCACTCACACTTTCCATATGAAAGGGAACATCAATATGTACTTGAATGAATTTTGAATTAAAATAAAATTTATTTAATATAATTATTGTTTTAGTTCTTTTAGTTATGAAAATGAATAATAATGAAACTATGAAAATGAATAATAATGAAACTATGAAAATGAATGAAAAAATTAATGAAACTATGAAAATTAGCAATAATGTCAAATGTAAGTATTTTTAACTATTTTTTATAAAATTTTATCTATTTTTTATAATGATAAGATGAAATTTAAATTTTTTAAATGATTCTTAATGATATTTTTTCTAAATTATTATTAATAATTTAATGTTTTCCAGCTGAATTATCTCTACGCCGGCTTTCTCTATAAGCTTCGGCATTTCCGTTTTTGGTTTATCATCATGGATTACAAGGGCCCAAATTTCTTTGTACAACATATACAACATACGAAATCATTCTCAGTACTAGAACACAAAATGAAACACCCTCGACAATGGTAAAGAGCTTCAAACCTCAGACAATCATAAATATCCAAAGAAATAACAAGTTTGTAATAGGTCTACAAAAGGGCGATATCTGGATTTATGATTTCCCAGAAGGCATTTTTGTGAAGGTTTTCATCAGGAATTTCAAATTGATATCAATAATCACAGTTCACAATCAATAGGTTACACTTTCATCTAAATCCTCCGGTGAGAATGAACCTTCGTACTTAAATAATTGGATAACAATAAGGAACCAATATCTTCAGGGACAACAGAAGATATCTTAGAGTTTTATCTAGTCAAATGGAAGATCTTGATATATACAACATACGAAATCATTCTCACTACTAGAACATAAAATAAAGCACCCTCGACAATGGTAAAGAGCTTCAAACCTCAGACAATCATAAATATCCATAGAAATAACAAGTTTGAAATAGGTCTACAAAAGGGCGATATCTGGATTTATGATTTCCCAGAAGGCATTTTTGTGAAGGTTTTCATCGGGAATTTCTCTATAAGCTTCGGCATTTCCGTTTTTGGTTTATCGTCATTGATAACAAGGGCCCAAATTTCTTTGTACAACATATACAAAATACGAAATCATTCTCAGTACTAGAACACAAAATAAAGCACCCTCGACAATGGTAAAGAGCTTCAAACCTCAGACAATCATAAATATCCATAGAAATAACAAGTTTGTAATAGGTCTACAAATGGGCGATATCTGGATTTATGATTTCCCAGAAGGCATTTTTGTGAAGGTTTTCATCCGGGAATTACAAATTGATATCAATAATCAGATATAAGCAATGGATGTTCTTAAGGCCTAAATGCTATAGCCTTTTGAGTGATAAAGAGAGCAACCAGGCTAAGGGAATAACATTGAAGGTTACCGACTTAAAACATCAATCGTAACTTGATTGTTATCATAATAATTCGATGATTTCAATACCACAATCTCGAATAGTAAGTAAAAATCATCAGTTATTTACAAAAAAATATATAAAATTAGCCCTAACTAATAACGATGATAATAGGCATTGGGTAAATAAAATGAAAGTTTAGCATATGGTCATTATGAAATAGTTAACACGGATATGGGTAATAGTAACAATGCTGAAGTTAATGATCCGGACGAAGATAATAATCAATATGTTAATCCACATTTCCCAAATGATGATTATGGCCACTCACACTTTCCATATGAAAGGAAACATCAATATGCACTTGATTGAATTTTGAAATAAAATAAAATTTATTTAATATAATTATTGTTTTAGTTCTTTTAGTTATGAAAATGAATAATAATGAAACTATGAAAAATTAATAATAATGAAACTATGAAAATGAATAATAATGAAACTATGAAAATGAATAATAATGAAACTATGAAAATGAATGAAAAAATTAATGAAACTATGAAAATTAGCAATAATGTCAAATGTAAGTATTTTTAACTATTTTTTATAAAATTTTATCTATTTTTTATAATGATAAGATGAAATTTAAATTTTTTAAATGATTCTTAATGATATTTTTTCTAAATTATTATTAATAATTTAATGTTTTCCAGCTGAATTATCTCTACGCCTGCTTTCTCTATAAGCTTCGGCATTTCCGTTTTTGGTTTATCATCATGGATTGCAAGGGCCCAAATTTCTTTGTACAACATATACAACATACGAAATCATTCTCAATACTAGAACATAAAAAAGCACCCTCGGCAATGGTAAAGAGCTTCAAACATCATACAATCATAAATATCATAGAAATAACTACAAGTTTGAAATAGGTCTACAAAAGGGCGATATCTGGATTTATGATTTCCCAGAAGGCATTTTTGTGAAGGTTTTCATCAGGAATTTCAAATTGATATCAATAATCACAGTTCACAATCAATAGGTTACACTTTCATCTAAATCCTCCGGTGAGAATGAACCTTCGTACTTAAATAATTGGATAACAATAAGGAACCAATATCTTCAGGGACAACAGAAGATATCTTAGAGTTTATCTAGTCAAATGGAAGATCTTGATATATACAACATACGAAATCATTCTCACTACTAGAACATAAAATAAAGCACCCTCGACAATGGTAAAGAGCTTCAAACATCAGACAATCATAATATCCATAGAAATAACACAAGTTTGAAATAGGTCTACAAAAGGGCGATATCTGGATTTATGATTTCCCAGAAGGCATTTTTGTGAAGGTTTTCATCGGGATTACAAATTGATATCAATAATCAGATATAAGCAATGGATGTTCTTAAGGCCTAAATGCTATAGCCTTTTGAGTGATAAAGAGAGCAACCAGGCTAAGGGAATAACATTGAAGGTTACCGACTTAAAACATCAATCGTAACTTGATTGTTATCATAATAATTCGATGATTTCAATACCACAATCTCGAATAGTAAGTAAAAATCATCAGTTATTTACAAAAAAATATATAAAATTAGCCCTAACTAATAACGATGATAATAGGCATTGGGTAAATAAAAATGAAAGTTTAGCATATGGTCATTATGAAATAGTTAACACGGATATGGGTAATAGTAACAATGCTGAAGTTAATGATCCGGACGAAGATAATAATCAATATGTTAATCCACATTTCCCAAATGATGATTATGGCCACTCACACTTTCCATATGAAAGGGAACATCAATATGTACTTGAATGAATTTTGAATTAAAATAAAATTTATTTAATATAATTATTGTTTTAGTTCTTTTAGTTATGAAAATGAATAATAATGAAACTATGAAAATGAATGAAAAAATTAATGAAACTATGAAAATTAGCAATAATGTCAAATGTAAGTATTTTTAACTATTTTTTATAAAATTTTATCTATTTTTTATAATGATAAGATGAAATTTAAATTTTTTAAATGATTCTTAATGATATTTTTTCTAAATTATTATTAATAATTTAATGTTTTCCAGCTGAATTATCTCTACGCCGGCTTTCTCTATAAGCTTCGGCATTTCCGTTTTTGGTTTATCATCATGGATTGCAAGGGCCCAAATTTCTTTGTACAACATATACAACATACGAAATCATTCTCAATACTAGAACATAAAAAAAGCACCCTCGGCAATGGTAAAGAGCTTCAAACATCATACAATCATAAATATCATAGAAATAACTACAAGTTTGAAATAGGTCTACAAAAGGGCGATATCTGGATTTATGATTTCCCAGAAGGCATTTTTGTGAAGGTTTTCATCAGGAATTTCAAATTGATATCAATAATCACAGTTCACAATCAATAGGTTACACTTTCATCTAAATCCTCCGGTGAGAATGAACCTTCGTACTTAAATAATTGGATAACAATAAGGAACCAATATCTTCAGGGACAACAGAAGATATCTTAGAGTTTTATCTAGTCAAATGGAAGATCTTGATATATACAACATACGAAATCATTCTCACTACTAGAACATAAAATAAAGCACCCTCGACAATGGTAAAGAGCTTCAAACCTCAGACAATCATAAATATCCATAGAAATAACAAGTTTGAAATAGGTCTACAAAAGGGCGATATCTGGATTTATGATTTCCCAGAAGGCATTTTTGTGAAGGTTTTCACCGGGATTACAAATTGATATCAATAATCAGATATAAGCAATGGATGTTCTTAAGGCCTAAATGCTATTGCCTTTTGAGTGATAAAGAGAGCAACCAGGCTAAGGGAATAACATTGAAGGTTACCGACTTAAAACATCAATCGTAACTTGATTGTTATCATAATAATTCGATGATTTCAATACCACAATCTCGAATAGTAAGTAAAAATCATTAGTTATTTACAAAAAAATATATAAAATTAGCCCTAACTAATAACGATGATAATAGGCATTGGGTAAATAAAAATGAAAGTTTAGCATATGGTCATTATGAAATAGTTAACACGGATATGGGTAATAGTAACAATGCTGAAGTTAATGATCCGGACGAAGATAATAATCAATATGTTAATCCACATTTCCCAAATGATGATTATGGCCACTCACACTTTCCATATGAAAGGGAACATCAATATGTACTTGAATGAATTTTGAATTAAAATAAAATTTATTTAATATAATTATTGTTTTAGTTCTTTTAGTTATGAAAATGAATAATAATGAAACTATGAAAATGAATGAAAAAATTAATGAAACTATGAAAATTAGCAATAATGTCAAATGTAAGTATTTTTAACTATTTTTTATAAAATTTTATCTATTTTTTATAATGATAAGATGAAATTTAAATTTTTTAAATGATTATTAATGATATTTTTTCTAAATTATTATTAATAATTTAATGTTTTCCAGCTGAATTATCTCTACGCCGGCTTTCTCTATAAGCTTCGGCATTTCCGTTTTTGGTTTATCATCATGGATTGCAAGGGCCCAAATTTCTTTGTACAACATATACAACATACGAAATCATTCTCAATACTAGAACATAAAAAAGCACCCTCGGCAATGGTAAAGAGCTTCAAACATCATACAATCATAAATATCATAGAAATAACTACAAGTTTGAAATAGGTCTACAAAAGGGCGATATCTGGATTTATGATTTCCCAGAAGGCATTTTTGTGAAGGTTTTCATCAGGAATTTCAAATTGATATCAATAATCACAGTTCACAATCAATAGGTTACACTTTCATCTAAATCCTCCGGTGAGAATGAACCTTCGTACTTAAATAATTGGATAACAATAAGGAACCAATATCTTCAGGGACAACAGAAGATATCTTAGAGTTTTATCTAGTCAAATGGAAGATCTTGATATATACAACATACGAAATCATTCTCACTACTAGAACATAAAATAAAGCACCCTCGACAATGGTAAAGAGCTTCAAACCTCAGACAATCATAAATATCCATAGAAATAACAAGTTTGAAATAGGTCTACAAAAGGGCGATATCTGGATTTATGATTTCCCAGAAGGCATTTTTGTGAAGGTTTTCATCGGGAATTTCAAATTGATATATATCATTTTATTGTTTTATTATTATTATTATTATTATTATTATTATTATTATTATTAATTTAATGTTTTCCAGCTGAATTATTTCTACGCCGGCTTTCTCTATAAGCTTCGGCATTTCCGTTTTTGGTTTATCATCATGGATTACAAGGGCCCAAATTTCTTTGTACAACATATACAACATACGAAATCATTCTCAGTACTAGAACACAAAATGAAACACCCTCGACAATGGTAAAGAGCTTCAAATCTCAGACAATCATAATTATCCATAGAAATAACAAGTTTGAAATAGGTCTACGAAAGTGCGATATCTCGATTTACGTTTTCTCTGATGAAAATTTATTATCACATAATTCGAATAAAGCAAACGAATTTCAAATTGATATCAATAATAACAGTTCACAATCAATAGGTTACACTTTCATCTAAATCCTCCGGTGAGAATGATCCTTCGTACTTTAAAATTGGGATAACAATAAGCAACCCATATCTTCAGGACAACAGAAGATATCTTAGAGTTTTATCTAGTCAAAGGGAAGATCTTGATATATACAAAATACGAAATCATTCTCACTACTAGAACATAAAAAAGCACCCTCGGCAATGGTAAAGAGCTTCAAACATCATACAATCATAATTATCCATAGAAACAACAACAAGTTTGAAATTGGTCTACAAAAGGGCGATATCTGGATTTATGATTTCCCAGAAATCATTTTTGTGAAGGTTTTCATCGGGAATTACAAATTGATATCAATAATCAGATATAAGCAATGGATGTTCTTAAGGCCTAAATACTATAGCCTTTTGAGTGATAAAGAGAGCAACCAGGCTAAGGGAATAACATTGAAAGTTACCGACTTAAAACATCAATCGTAACTTGATTGTTATCATAATAATTCGATGATTTCAATACCACAATCTCGAATAGTAAGTAAAAATCATCAGTTATTTACAAAAAAATATATAAAATTAGCCCTAACTAATAACGATGATAATAGGCATTGGGTAAATAAAAATGAAAGTTTAGCATATGGTCATTATGAAATAGTTAACACGGATATAAACAATGCTGAAGTTAATGATTCGGACGAAGATAATAATCAATATGTTAATCCACATTTCCCAAATGATGATTATGGCCACTCACGCTTTCCATATGAAAGGGAACATCAATATGTACTTGAATGAATTTTGAATTAAAATAAAATTTATTTAATATAATTATTGTTTTGGTTCTTTTAGTTAAGAAAATGAATAATAACGAAACTATGAAAATTAATAGTAATGAAACTATGAAAATGAATAATAATGAAACTATGAAAATGAATAATAATGAAACTATGAAAATGAATAATAATGAAACTATGAAAATGAATAATAATGAAACTATGAAAATGAATGAAAAAATTAATGAAACTATGAAAATTAGCAATAATGTCAAATGTAAGTATTTTTAACTATTTTTTATAAAATTTTATCTATTTTTTATAATGATAAGATGAAATTTATATTTTTTAAATGATTATTAATGATATTTTTTCTAAATTATTATTAATAATTTAATGTTTTCCAGCTGAATTATCTCTACGCCGGCTTTCTCTATAAGCTTCGGCATTTCCGTTTTTGGTTTATCATCATGGATTACAAGGGCCCAAATTTCTTTGTACGACATATACAACATACGAAATCATTCTCACTACAAGAACACAAAATAAAGCACCCCCGACAATGGTAAAGAGCTTCAAACCTCAGACAATCATAAATATCATAGAAATAACTACAAGTTTGAAATAGGTCTACAAAAGGGCGATATCTAGATTTATGACATCCTAGAAGACATTTTTGTGAAGGTTTTCATCGGGAATTTCAAATTGATATCAATAATCAGATATAAGGAATGGGTGTTCTTAAGGCCTAAATGCTATAGCCTTTTGAGTGATAAAGAGAGCAACAAGGCTAAGGGAATAACATTGAAGGTTACCGACTTAAAACATCAATCGTAACTTGATTGTTATCATAATAATTCGATGATTTCAATACCACAATCTCGAATAGTAAGTAAAAATCTTCAGTTATTTAAAAATAAATATATAAAATTAGCCCTAACTAATAATGATGATAATAGGCATTGGGTAAATAAAAATGAAAGTTTAGCATATGATCATTATGAAATAGTTAACACGGATATGGGTAATAGTAACAGGTCTGAAGTTAATGATCCGTGCGAAGATAATAATCAATATGTTAATCCACATTTCCCAAATGATGATTATGGCCACTCACACTTTCCATATGAAAGGAAACATCAATATGCACTTGATTGAATTTTGAATTAAAATAAAATTTATTTAATATAATTATTGTTTTAGTTCGTTTTCATCATGAATTTCAAATTGATATCAATAATCAGATATAAGGAATGGGTGTTCTTAAGGCCTAAATGCTATAGCCTTTTGAGTGATAAAGAGAGCAACAAGGCTAAGGGAATAACATTGAAGGTTACCGACTTAAAACATCAATCGTAACTTGATTGTTATCATTATAATTCGACGATTTCAATACCGCAATCTCGAATAGTAAGTAAAAATCATCAGTTATTTACAAAAAAATATATAAAATTAGCCCTAACTAATAAAGATTATAATAGGCATTGGGTAAATAAAAATGAAAGTTTAGCATATGGTCATTATGAAATAGTTAACACGGATATGGGTAATAGTAACAATGCTGAAGTTAATGATCCGGACGAAGATAATAATCAATATGTTAATCCAGATTTCCCAAATGATGATTATGGCCACTCACACTTTCCATATGAAAGGGAACATCAATATGTACTTGAATAAATTTTGAATTAAAATAAAATTTATTTAATATAATTATTGTTTTAGTTCTTACTTGTATCATTTGCATTTTATGTTGTTATTGTAAAGTATCCTTTAGACTATTTTTTATCTATTTTTTTTAAATTATTAATAATGAGATTTTTAATAAGAGTAAAAATATTTTGAAATAGATATAAGAGGAAATCCCCCGCAAAAATTTGGTATTTTGGTTTATCATCTTGGATTTCAAGGGCCCAAATTTCTTTGTAAAACATATACAACATACGAAATCATTCTCACTACTAGAACATAAAAAAAGCACCTTCGGCAATGGTAAAGAGCTTCAAACATCATACAATCATAATTATCCATAGAAACAACAACAAGTTTGAAATTGGTCTACAAAAGGGCGATATCTGGATTTATGATTTCCCAGAAGGCATTTTTGTGAAGGTTTTCATCGGGAATTACAAATTGATATCAATAATCAGATATAAGCAATGGATGTTCTTAAGGCCTAAATACTATAGCCTTTTGAGTGATAAAGAGAGCAACCAGGCTAAGGGAATAACATTGAAAGTTACCGACTTAAAACATCAATCGTAACTTGATTGTTATCATAATAATTCGATGATTTCAATACCACAATCTCGAATAGTAAGTAAAAATCATCAGTTATTTACAAAAAAATATATAAAATTAGCCCTAACTAATAACGATGATAATAGGCATTGGGTAAATAAAAATGAAAGTTTAGCATATGGTCATTATGAAATAGTTAACACGGATATAAACAATGCTGAAGTTAATGATTCGGACGAAGATAATAATCAATATGTTAATCCACATTTCCCAAATGATGATTATGGCCACTCACAGCTTTCCATATGAAAGGGAACATCAATATGTACTTGAATGAATTTTGAATTAAAATAAAATTTATTTAATATAATTATTGTTTTGGTTCTTTTAGTTAAGAAAATGAATAATAACGAAACTATGAAAATTAATAGTAATGAAACTATGAAAATGAATAATAATGAAACTATGAAAATGAATAATAATGAAACTATGAAAATGAATAATAATGAAACTATGAAAATGAATAATAATGAAACTATGAAAATGAATGAAAAAATTAATGAAACTATGAAAATTAGCAATAATGTCAAATGTAAGTATTTTTAACTATTTTTTATAAAATTTTATCTATTTTTTATAATGATAAGATGAAATTTATATTTTTTAAATGATTATTAATGATATTTTTTCTAAATTATTATTAATAATTTAATGTTTTCCAGCTGAATTATCTCTACGCCGGCTTTCTCTATAAGCTTCGGCATTTCCGTTTTTGGTTTATCATCATGGATTACAAGGGCCCAAATTTCTTTGTACGACATATACAACATACGAAATCATTCTCACTACTAGAACAAAAAATAAAGCACCCCCGACAATGGTAAAGAGCTTCAAACATCATACAATCATAATTATCCATAGAAACAATAACAAGTTTGAAATTAGGTCTACAAAAGGGCGATATCTGGATTTATGACTTCCCAGAAGACATTTTTCAAATTGATATCAATAATCACAGTTCACAATCAATAGGTTACACTTTCATCTAAATCCTCCGGTGAGAATGATCCTTCGTACTTTAAAATTGGGATAACAATAAGCAACCCATATCTTCAGGGACAACAGAAGATATCTTAGAGTTTTATCTAGTCAAAGGGAAGATCTTGATATATACAAAATCCGAAATCATTCTCACTACTAGAACACAAAATAAAGCACCCTCGACAATGGTAAAGAGCTTCAAACCTCAGACAATCATAAATATCCATAGAAATAACAAGTTTGAAATAGGTCTACAAAAGGGCGATATCTGGATTTATGATTTCCCAGAAGGCATTTTTGTGAAGGTTTTCATCAGGAATTTCAAATTGATATCAATAATCACAGTTCACAATCAATAGGTTACACTTTCATCTAAATCCTCCGGTGAGAATGATCCTTCGTACTTTAAAATTGGGATAACAATAAGCAACCCATATCTTCAGGGACAACAGAAGATATCTTAGAGTTTTATCTAGTCAAATGGAAGATCTTGATATATACAACATACGAAATCATTCTCACTACTAGAACATAAAATAAAGCACCCTCGACAATGGTAAAGAGCTTCAAACCTCAGACAATCATAAATATCCATAGAAATAACAACAAGTTTGAAATAGGTCTACGAAAGTGCGATATCTGGATTTATGTTTTAAATTTATTATCACATAATTCGAATAAAGCATAAGAATTTTAAAAAAGTAAAGATCAAGATATTGAAAAAAATAAATAGTAATGACTGAATAAACTTTTTTCATTTGTGGAAGAAAAAAGATTTAGAATAGGAAGCAGAAAAATATTATCGGAGCGTGGAAGAATAATTTCGATCCAAATTATTAATACAGCACATACATTTATTCAACAGCATGAGAAACCAATTAGATTAAGATAAAATTATTTTAAACTTAACTTAAATTGGTAAACCAATAGCAATTCGATATTTTGATACAGGATACAGAAAATGTTTTTTTTAGTGATAACTGATCAAATTACTTTGCATAAATTAAACAATTGTTTCTAAAGAAGTATATGAATAAATGGCATACTATCCTAATAATATCAATGAACTGAATATTTATCTATTTCATTTGCACAATATATAATTTCTAAATTTATATGAAAACACACGGACTTTGTCAATGAAATGCTTCCAACCGAATATATGCAGATCACTACCTAATGATGGAGGACAGGTTGCCAGTGTGAACAATTTTGGAAACATTCCATTGCTTGAGATGCTCGTAGAGCCACCGATTGATATCAATGATGACGTAATGAAAATTTTTGATTGGCTTGTAAATATCAATTCTATAACTAGAATAAATTTTATCATTTTATTTTCAACAATCATCCGCTTCATTACCAATGGCAATTAGCATCATAGATGGCCGTATGAAAAAAAAGCGTTTGAAAAAACAATTTGCCATTTTCCAATAGTAGTACCCGGGTATTACATTCAGAACTTTAATTATATATAATTATTAATTATCAGATCCGTTATACTCAAGGAATCTTGATTAAGTAATTGGGAAATTCAAGGAGTGAAACAATGTGAAATCATATCAACAATGGATATTCCTCAGTACCAAATGTTATAGTTTGCAAATAGTAATAATGTAAACAGACCAAAAGGTTTATCATTGAAGGAAACTGGAATACAATAATATACCACATATTACGTGATAAATGAACCTGTAAATAGATGATATCATGACAAGTAGTCCTAAACAAGAGCTCATTTGCTATTAACATATAAAATATATCATTTATTTATAGGTACAAATGATATATGAATGCTAGTAAACACTCCATCATATAAGCAATATAGGGAAAGCATTAGATGATGCCATCAAACACCATCGATCACTCAGACTTGCAAAACGTAATTACGTCATGTTTTTTTAATACGTTAGCGATGACAAATCAAAAAATATTATCTTGTTTACAAACTTTAACAATATGTAAGTAGTTCATAATATTAGGTACTCTGTTAATAAGTAAGTAATAAGTGATTAGAATATCAATGGTGACAAAACGTACAATTATAATAACTAGAAAATATTCACATCAAGAAACTACAATATTACATAATGTAATGATTGCATAGGTTAAATGTTATCACGTTTTGTTGAATATTGTTATTAATGAATAAATATAAATTTAGGAATACTGTAAATTGTAAATATTTTTTGGATTTAATTAATAATGAAATATAAACTTACGTTGACATCATTTATTTTCTTATTATTTTATTTATTTTATTATTAGTTTTATATGACTTTTCTTTAAATAAAACCAGTTGATTGGGTTCGAATAAACACGTGTCATTTCTAAATTAATCGTCATATTTTTAGCGATTTATGCCTTTAAAATGTAAAATCAATAAAGTCCATTGATTGGATTATCATCGTAATAGATCATTTCGACTGAATTCCAAAAATCTAAATATATATATGTAAATTAAGATTCCCATTAAAAATTATTACTTTTTTCGATAAAACTGGATAAATATCACAAAAAAATATTATGAAACTCATTTGATTTCAAATGGAGCAAAGCATTTTATAATGCATAATAAAATTCACAATATTCAAACAATATTTATATTTGAAATTTTACTTATTATATATTATATTACTAAATAAAGTAATATTTAAGTTTTAAATTAAATGTTGATTTAAGATTTTTTTTAATTAAACACTATTAATATTAAAAGTTTTGAAAAACAAAAGTTTAAAATTATATTAATATTTTTAAAATAGGTAAAGAAAAAAAACGAATTAAAATAATTAAACTAATTTCAAAAATGATATGTAAATGAAATATAAATTGTGAATAAATCTCTATTACAGTAGTTTCCATATGGTTTGCAATGCGATTCATTAGATGTTAGAAGTTCGATGATCTTGAGATCGCATATAATACCTGATGCTCTGCCAAAAACTTCTCGATTTACTTAATACAGAGCTCCGCAACCTTTTCTCACCCGCGGCACACCTAAAGACTTAAAAAAATTTCGCGGCACACCACAAACAAAAATTTTTAAAAATTTACGTGATAAGAAATGCACAATCAGAAAATGTATTTTTTTTTATTTGATAAATTTATTATCGCCGTTAACAACTATTTTTTATTTATAACTATAACTAATATGAACAATCACCTGTGCTTGTTTTAAGAAACATAATAGTTTTATATTGGGCTCAATATTTGAAAGAGCAACTCGAAGTATTTATATTTACATCATAAAAATTTATTGTTCTTAAAAATAAATTTCTCTAACATTTCTTGTATTTATTGTTCAGGCTGTAAAACTTGGTAGCACAATATAAGACCGAATTTTGTCAACAACGCAATTATTTGTAAACAAAATAGATATAAGCATAACGCACGTGTCCGTCATAAACCCTATATTTTTTCTCGGGTAGGCATTGCGCCGCGGCACACCGGTTGCGGAGCTATGCTCTAAAGTTTGCTTATTTCTTTCTTATTTTCAAAATTTCTAGTCATCAAAAACTTTAATTATTTATTTTTATGATTACTGACTTAATTGTTTTTTAAAAATCAAATAAATTCAATAAAGAAATTGTTGAACATAAAAATTTTTAAATATTCAAATAGTGGTAGACTTTCTTCCAGGAGCGCTTCATTATTTCAATTAATTAAGGTTCAAATAAGTTAAGGTCCAAAATTTTTAAAATAAAGTAAATTATGGGTTAATTAATAAAATTAAGGTTCAAAATTAAAAATTAAAGTAAATGATGGGTCTAAAAATAAAATTTAAGTAATCAATGGTTCAAATAAGTGAATTAAGATCAAAAATTTTAAATTAAAGTTAGATAAGTAAATTAAAGTAATAATTTTTAAATAAGTTAAGTAATGTAATAAGTAAATTAAAGTAAGATTTTTAAAATTATTAACAAAAAGTTAGAATAATAGTCGGTGATTGAGAATTGAAAATTTTAAATGAAAATTTTTATGAAATATTTATCAATGTTAATTTTAGATGGAAATTTTTATGTATTATTTTTCAATGGTAATTTTAGATGCAAATCATTGTCAATTAATCACTATATAAAATTATTTGTTGAATATGTAAATAAGGGTTATATTTAGTTGTTAAGTAAATTATTGGTGTAAAATGTTAAATTAAGTAATACAAGGATAAATAGGTAAATTAAGAATAATTAAGTAAATTAGGTTCAAAATTTTAAATTAAAGTTAAATAAGTAAATTAAAGTAATAATTTTTAAATAAGTAAATTAAAGTAATTTAATAAGTAATTAAAGTAAGATTTTTAAATTTATTTACAAAAGTTAGAATAATAGTCAGAGTTTGAGAAATAAAAATTTTGAGTGAAAGTTTTTAATGAAATAATTTTTAAAGTCAAATTTTAATGGATTAAATTTTAATGAAAAATTTAATCGAATATTTTTTTAAGATAATTTTTAATAAAATTTTTAATGGAATATTTTTAAGTTAAATTTTTAATAGAAATTTTTATGGAATATTTTTCAAAGACAAATTTAGATGCAAATTTCAATAATAATAAAAATAATAGTAATAATAATTTTATTAATATTAATATAATATTAAAATTAATAAAAAATAATTATATTAATAATAATAAAATAAAAATAATAATAAAAATAATTATAATAATTATAATATTAGGGATAGGCCTGCAGCCTGAAAGTTAAAATAATAAAAACAATAGAAAATTACTATATTTGGAAATAGGATAAACAAAAATAATAAATAATTACTTAAAATAAAATATAGGTTTAATTTAAATACTATAAATAAATATAATCTATAATTAGTAACAACTAGTGTTACTAATACTATATATAGTAATTATAAAATTACTAATAATATAATAAATAATTATAATATAATATAAATACTGGTTCGAAACGAGAACCAGGGACGAAAAATTTGACTAGAAATTTAGGACGCAAATATTGCAAACGAAAACAAATTCACCACGAAAACTAAAAATAGTAAAACGAGGAGAAACGTGACAACATATTAGTTCAACGAAACTAATTAATTTATATCAAAAGATTGAATCTAGATTTCAATCAGTGTGGAAAGAAAATTGAATCGAACAGATTATATAAAAGGAAATTATTCATTGTAGCGGCAGAAGAGATTTTCAAGAAACATAGCAGTGAGAGGAATCACGTTTTGAGAATTTACAATCAATTTACTTCAGAGGTAAAGAATTTTTGAAGGATAAATTATTATCCTTGAGTAGTTAAATTAAGCGAATACAAAGTAGTGTTAACTTACTTTAGTATTTCTTAGGTGCGCCAAAATAAATTACCACTTACTTACCCAACTCTTTCGTCGACTTTGCGATCGTTGTGCTACACAGAAGCCATCGATCTCTTCCAGGCTGAGATAAACAGCAGGGATTAACAAATCCATTGTCTTGTATTTTTATCTCGACACATAGTTGTAAATTATTATTTGTAAATAAAAGTTTTGTAAAGAGAAAGGAGTTTGTTTTTAATTCGTCATTCTATTTAATTTAAATACACGCAACCACATTAAATATATTATATTTATACCTATTTTTATTTATTGGAGTCATAGTGTTGAGATCAGTAACCCCCACTTTTCGATCTTAACATTTTGGTGAGCCCGACGTGATATAATTTACGGGGGGAATAGGAATTTTATTTATAAAAGACAAACCTCTTTTTGAATCATTGAGTTAAGAAATGGGAGAGTAATAAATTTTAGACCAGGTAATAGAAACTAACAAATAATGGCAGATATAAATAATTTACAAAATCTAAATGAGAATAATTTACAAAATAATAATATGCCTGTAGCTCAACCACCAGCGGTAGATTTTATGAGATATCCAACAATTCCGATTAAACCATTTGGTGGAAACCCAGGGGAGTTTCCAGAATTAATGTCCGAATATTTCCAGTTAGCCAGAGCATTAGGATTCCCGGAACCGATAATGATTTTGAGATTACCTTTATATTTAAAAGGGATGACGCGGGAAATATATAACGATGTTATAATAGCCGAGCATCCAGTTGAATGGAATGTATTGCGATTAGCGTTACAAAACAGAATACTGCCGGGGATGCAACTAGAGTGCTGAGACAACAGTTTTATAATAGGCGACAAAATTCGGATGAGCATGTTGGGGAATTTTCATATCAAATAATGATGTTGGCAGGGAGAGCATTTGGTAATAGGGCAGCCTGGAATGATGCAACTAGAGCATTAGTGAAAGATCAGTTTTGGTCAGGGTTATCGTCAGCAATGAGAAATGCACTCCGTTTGCACATAGGGGATAATTTAGAGGAATTAACTCGCAAAGCGTGTTTAATTGAAAGTAGCATTGAAAAGTCAAATAATTTTACAATTAGTAGCAATTAGTCAGACATTGAGTGTTTTAATTGTCATAAAAAGGGACATATGTCAAAAGATTGTAAAAGTAGTAATTATTCTCCATGGGACAAATTATGTACCAAGTGTGGGAGAAATAATTATGTGGCATCAAACTGTAGAATTTCGGACCTAAATTGTGAGAAATGCAAGCGCAAGTGACATGTAGCGTCAGTTTGTAAGTTTAGTTTTGGGGGGAATAATTCAAATAATAACAATAATATAAATAGAAGCCCCGGTAGGAATTTTCAAGGCAATAATAATAATAACTTTCAGAGTAGAAATAATAATTTTAATAATAATATAAAAAAGGATGAAGTAAATTCGGGGGGGGGGGGTAAAATTAAATGTCATAAGTGTGGAAAATTTGGTCATATTATGCGTTCATGTCCACAAAATCAGTTAACAAAGAACAATGGTAGTAGTGACAATGGTAATAATCGATCAAAGCAGACAACGTTTGACGTGAATTCAGATCATAAATTAACGTATTTGCAGCAGCTTTAATTAGAAATTCAAGAAGAGAGAAACAGGTTAGCAAGGCTAACAACAAATGAAACTGATGTGTACGACGAAAATGAAGCTGTTTATATGACGTCAGCTAAAAAGAGGCGAAATAAAAATAATTATGTAGAACTTGAAGTGTTGATGCTTCAAGAAAGTCCACAGGAGGACAAAAAGGAAAAGACTATGGTTATAGAACCAGAGGTCTGTGAGGGTTTACAGGTTTCACCCAGGAAAAATCTAGTGGCTATGGCAATGGAGCCAGAAGCCAACACAGAAATAGAAGGTTTACCGGTTTCACCAGTTAAAAATCGTAAGGCTATGGACATGGATCCAATAGCTAATATAATAGTTCCAACAGAAATTTTTGAAAAAGATGGGCTTCGGTCAGTGAGCCGGAAGTTCTTATAGCCACATCATCCATGCGAGGTGAGTATTTTAGTGAACCCATAAAGGTTAGAGAAGCATCGAAAGAGGAAGGTAATTCCATCGATGACTGTAGAAAGGTTTTATTACGCAAGAGCGTATGGCAAAGAGAAGTGAGACAAAAATTAGAAAATATTCGTTTAAACCCGGTTAATGAGAATGAGGTTGACAAATTAATAGATATCATATCAGAGTTAGACAGAAATGAGGAATATCACCCAGAATTGAGAGAAATTCTGAGAAATATTGGCTTAAATTGGAAACAAAGGGAGAATCTGGAGGATTCTAAAATTTTTGTATCTCTCCCAAAGGGTTGTTTTCGTAGATATACAATTAACCCAAGTGAAAAGTAGAAGCATTGGCAAAGAGAGTTTCTGAGTTAAAACCTCGATTCAGATGCAAATTATACTTATTGGGAGAAAGATTACTAGAGGGAGAAACCCTGTTAGATTGTGGTATACTACGGTTGGGCTAGAACCGAGAATCGAGAGCTTGGTTTAATGAATCAAAAATATGTAACATAAAAATCGCACCAAGTTAAATTAAAACATCAATCAATACAAATTAAAGTACATAACACATTGATAATAAATAAGATCCGGGTGGTAGAATGGAGGAACGAAAATAAAGGTCGCAATCACTAACACAATTAGGAGAAACATCACATTCGGAATAGCTAACAACTAAGAAATAGAATAATAATAAATAAAATAATGAGTAATAGATTAATTAATAATATGAAAAATTTCTAAATAAATAAATTTAAAATTTAAAATAAATTATCTAGTAAACTGGTAAAATGATAAAAAAATAGAATAAAAGTAGTAAAATTAGATAAATTATAAAATTTATAAAACCAAATTGTTTAAATCAATGAAACTAAAGTAAAATTAACTGAACTTATTTAAATTATAAAACTTGTAAAACTAAATTAAAATTAGCAAAAACTATTTAAATTATAGAATTTATAAAGATAAATCTTAAAAATTAAGAAAAATTAGAATTTTGATTAATTAAATTAAAAAATAAACAATTACACACATTCATGCATGCATGCAAAAAATTAATCAGAATTGCCTCGCATTCTAATTGGATATAGTAGCAGAGAATGCGTAGGCGTATAATTCAATCAGTAAAAATACTGAGTGAAATTTCATTTTTCGCACAACCCCTAATGTATTTAAAAATTTAAAATGACACACCCTTAAGTAACCAACACTACCAGGGAAATATATGATTATAAAAGCAAAGTTTCACAAGGAAACTGTTACAGCAGTGGACTTGGATAATGTCCTTACAATAAGTGAGATAGAAATTGATCAATTAAATCAAATATCAGCCATACCACATAGATTGGGAATCGAGCTGATGAAAAACGCAAGAGATGGGAAAGCCATTAAGATGATAATGGATTGGATACTGGAATTGCGAATCCCAGTAGATACTCTTAGAGAGATAATGCCATTGGTTGTGCCTTTATTAAAAGAGACATCACAATTTCAGACACAAGCAAAGATGCTGTTGATTAAAAATGGACATGCTATCAGCATCTGGAAGGTAGACAAGGTCCAGTGATGTTAGATATCAGGATACCCAGGAGAGGACACCTGATACAGCAATTCTCATGTTATCATAGAATAAAGAAACTGAGAAAAAGAATATCAGAAATAGTAAAAGAATCATTCATAATAATGATACATGGTTGTCAGGTGGATGACGACGAATTTCTAGTAGATGTTGGATGTTTTCCAGATGAGGAAACAACTGTATTGATATTACTGGTAGAGTTTCCAGAGGATCAATGGGCAACCCTGAGATTGCCAGACAATGGTGATATGGAGGATGAAACTGGATATCCCGAGCAAAAACAAGTAGATGCGGATACTCATCAAGAACCCGTAACTACAGTAGATCTAGATGAAGAGATAGATAAATATCTAAAGGAACTCGATAGCACTGAAGATGAATTGGTCGAAATATTTCCAACAGAGGAAGATAAAAAAGTACAATTAAATCGAGACGAAACGAACATCGGAGCGAGTACTTCGCAACAGATCAAGCCATCAAGAGAAAGGGTGAGCCCGAAATTAGTCGAGAATAAAAGGAAGGAGAGAAGGGGTAGACCGAGAAAAAGTCAAATGAACCCGCCTCCAAGAGAACTTCTAAAACCAGTTACAATACAAAATGTAACAAAGCAGACTCTAGCAGAGATAGCTAGCCAAATCGATGAAAGCGTTGAAGATGCTAGTGATAAAACGGAAACATGGAAAAGATTGAATCAAATATTACGACTGATTAAGCCCGATTGGCAAATTAAGAAAAATAAAAATATTAATGTGGAGAAAATTGCAGAAAAAGTCAAGAAAGCGATGGAAAAGATTCCAGGAAGCACCACAGAACAAGAGATGTTCGAAGTAGCAGGACAATTCATAGATGAAGGCCTGACGAAAGGGAAAATGATAACGATTTTAGCCTTAATGTTTAAAAATGCCTTGATCATAATTAAATATGATTCATCGAGAGTCCCAGCAGCCATAGACAGGTTAACTGATATCATCGAAGTGAACTTCGGAACATGGATGGCTGAGCACAAGTTTTGGGATATAAAAGAACCGAAAGGAAAATATGAGTTAAATGAAGAATTGTTTACAGAAAATATTTCAAGTAGTCCACGGGGAACAGTGGATTTACTAGTTGGATGATGATGTTGTTGGTAATGATGGGAATATTGCGACAGACAAATTCCCCAACGGCATATGATTGTAGCGAACCAATACTATCGCGAATCTACTCACTAGTAGACACATTGGAATGCAAGGAAGCATATCCAGATAAAGTTGCAAAAAGGGAAGGACGTGGAATATCATGTTTATCAGCAAACAGAGTTTTACAGAACCAGAGTGAGGGAATGTCGAATACAGAGAGCGACGTTTGAATATTACTGTGGATCGAATAGTTATTCAGCATTTTTAGGAGCTAAACTCATTCCCACACCTTTAATAATCCCACCAGAGGATTGTGTAAATGCTTTTCGGTCAAAAACAGTTAAAATAGATCATAAGGTAACACTTACCGCTGAAGAAGGGAAAAAGTTGGGTATAACTATTACCCGGGGAGGACCGATAGCAGATGATGGTTCTTGTCAGGGCAGAAAGAAAGTAAGAGGTTCTAATGTAGTAAGCTATGTGGTAACAGTTGAGGACTACACAGTAGAGCTGATCGAGTACGAAGGAACCTTTGAAGTATCCACGGGAAAAATGATGTCTCACCCAGAATGCAACTTGAAATTTGGTTATTATAAAACTAATCTGGCAGCACTAACGTACCAATCAATGAGAGACTTTTGTGATTTAGGATATCTGAAAAAGGTAGTATTTTCAAGGCTAGATGGGAAAAGTTTTACGTCTCAGGATGCACAACAAAGTGGTTGGGGAGACAAGATAGCTCACAAAACGAAAAAGGAAGAAGTACCGGAGAAAAGCACAACAGTAGTATTAGTCTCAAAGGACCCAACAGATGCAATTCGTTTAGTCAGAAAGAAACAGACAACAAAATGTGGTGTACCAATATTTGAAACCAACTACAAGGGAATATACTTAGCATACAAATATGTTCCAGCGGCAGAATCATTACATCTATCAGATAATAAAATAGCCAAGTATATCAATAATAAGATTGATTTCTTGTATCATGATTTACAGAAACAATTATTAGATGTGTATGAGGAAGTGATCTTGAACGACTGTCATTTAAATCGGGAAATAATACGGAATAGATTAGCAATATCTATAGCTAATCCCGATTTAATAATGCCAATGTTGACAGAGGAAGGAACATTTGATAGAATTTTGGGTGAAGCAATTTATAGCTATCAATGTAAAGCAATAGATGTAGAAATTACCAAATATGATCGATGTACTTTGGAGCTTCCTGTGAAATATAAAGGGAAATTGAGATTCCTGATGCCAGTATCACATCAGTTATTAAAGGAGGATACCTCACCAGTAACGACAATTTGCAATCCAGCAATGTCACCATTATACAAAATTAACAATATTTGGATTTCATTGCCAGACAGAAAGCCGCCTTCAAAACCAGTTGAAGTGCTTCAAGCTACAAAGTTAGAAACTAAAATGGAGTTTCGACCATTAAACGAGATGTCAAAAGGCGGAGTATATACTCCGGAAGATATTGAAGAAGCTCGGAGACCCATTGTATTTCCCTAAATCAGAGATCGGGGAGTGACAGAAATAATAACAAGAATTTATCAATCATTTGATGGAAAACCGAAATTTCAAAATTTTGAAAACAGTACTTTACAACAGTACCCTGTTAAAGCAAAAAGGAGGAAACGGCAGGAGTGGCCTGTGAATTTTTTATCACCAAAAAAAAGTTAATACCAGAACGAGTTGAAGAGGAAATGCTAAAGAGGTTCGATTTTAGAACAAATACAGATATATTACTATCTTCCTCATACCCAACGTATCAGATGAAGTTCGAGACAATGCCACCTTTGGGTACATCAGTATTGGAGATGGTACCGAAATTTACATTTAGCACGTTGGAACGGCTAAAGGAAGAGTATCGAGACGGAATAAAATCGTAAAATGATAAAGATAGTGAAAATCAACAAAAATTCAGAGATAATATTCGAGGAATCTCAACAATATTAATGGTCAATACGGGTAAAAAGACTCATAAGCCCACGATTAAACTAAAAGTTAACAGGCATACGGTACATGCCATTATTGATTCAGGATCAGATTTGACATTGATCGAAGAAAATTTATTAAATGAAAAAGAATTACAAGCAATAGTGCCAACATTAACTGTGGCATCGGGAGCACATGGACAACCTATCAATGTTATCGGAACATTAGATTGTGAATTAAGGTTGTGCGATCAAAAGTTTAGACGCGATATCAAGGTCACTAGACAATGTATGGCAGAATGTATCGTGGGAATGGATATATTGAAAAAGTTAAAAGATATTTTATTCGATTGAGCAACAGGTGAATTAGTAAAAATGACGGGTAGAAAACGGAAAGCCTACAGTGTGGGTGTAGTGTTTTTGGATAAGTAGTGGATATATTGGGAATCCTGGGACACGCCACCCTATGAAACCGACAATTTAATGCTTTCAAGAATTTGAAATTTTTAAAAATTCAAACTTTTAAGATTTCAAACTTTCAAACTTCAGAGGTAACGGGTGGCGTGCCACAGGATTCCCATCATACCCGCTACTTATAAAAATAAAATATTTCGATTTTTTGATTTAATGATTTTTATAATTTTATGGATTTGATAAATTTTATAAACTTGGTTGGGTGGTACCCAAGAAAACCTTTGATTTAATGTTTTGAGGAATTTTATAATTTTTATATTTTGGTTTGAGTTCGAACCAAGGTTCTCACTCAAACATGGTTTGACTTTGAATCAAGATTCAAAGTCAAACAAGATTCGATGAATTTATAATTTGAGATTTTATATTTTGGTTTGAACCCAAACTTTGGGAATTAGTGAATTCACTGGTACCCAAAGGTTGTGAAATTTTATATTATAAAAATCTGAAAATTCTATTATAAATAATGAATAATATAAATCCTGAAATTTCAGAAAAAAATAAATTAAATCTTGATTATAATAAACAGTTTATTCATGAAATTAAGAAAAATTATGTACTTAAAATTTGTCCAACTCCTGGTTCCATTGCAAATTTAGATCGTGGAGGTGATATAGTTTTTCTATCTCTTCAAATATCAAATCCTATAGATATTTGTAATGCAAAATTATATTACAAAATTGAATTAGAAATTGAAGCAAATAAAGATATAACTCTAGAAAATAATTTCTTTCCAAATATATTCACCAACATGAGATTAAAATTAGGATCATCAGAAATTGAAAATATATCAAATCCAGGTTCATATTCTACAATGTTAAATTTTGTTTTGACTGGTTGTGATTACAAAAATGAATATGGTGAATTGACAGGTTGGATCCCTGATGTTTGAGGGTTATTTTGAATTGAAACATTTATTTGGGTTC
Source organism: Schmidtea polychroa (assembly GCA_959609185.1). Classification (NCBI taxonomy): domain Eukaryota; kingdom Metazoa; phylum Platyhelminthes; order Tricladida; family Dugesiidae; genus Schmidtea; species Schmidtea polychroa. Next base: position 3,790 of record CAUHTR010002690.1, on the reverse strand, counting down.
CTTCAAAATTATAATCGTGTACTTCATAATGTTTTTATAGTATTAATTTGTAATAGCGCAATAAATGATCAAATATTATTCTATGGAGCTGCAGATTAAAATTAAATTAAAATTGAAAACATTTGAATTACATATACCCGAATGGACATTAAATCCACATGCTGAAATTAAATTACTTGAAAGATTAAATTCCAACAAGTCCATAAATGTTAATTATTTAAATAGAAAATGTAGTGAATTTGACATGACAGAAGGTTCAACATATTCTATAAAAGTAGCAAATTTAGCATATCGACCAACATATATTTTAATTGGATTCAAAGAAACAGGTGTATCCTTTCAAAAAAATAGCAACTTATTTATTCAAAAGATTGGAGCTGAAAATTTAAAATCAATTCAAATTCAATTGAATAGTTCTTATTATCCGATAAATAGAATGGAGTTTATTATAGAAAACAATGAAAATATATTCCCATATCTAAATTATATTCAAACATGCCATGATTTCAAAATTAAACCACAATTAAATTTAGAAGATTTCAAAAATTTGTATTCTATATTTTGTATAAATGTTTCAAATCAAGATTAGCTATAAATAATGTTGATGTTACTCTTCATATAATAAAGGATTCTAATTTTAAATCAAAAATATATACATTAATTCTTAAAGAAAATAAAATAAAAATGAAGTTGTATGGTGGAAAGATTTCAATAATTGAAAATGTTAGAGGGGATTCCTAAGTTTAAGGAATAAACAACTTTTATTACCAAAACAAGTTTTGTTAATAAAACAAAGTTTAATTTTCCAAACAAGTTTGGAAAAATAAACAAAATTAAGTTTTTTAAAATGTCTAGATATTTTTGGACATGTGAAATTTGTCATTGTAGTATTACAAGACATCATAAATCAAGACATCTCAAAACCAAAAAACATTCATCATTGTTAAATTTTAAATCTGAAAATAACAATTTGAATAATGATAATAATGATAATAATCAATGGTTGGATTTCGATCTTTCAAGTTGATTTGCTTTTGAATCATCTTTTGATTCAAAAGTTCCTTGTAATTTAAAACAGGGCTTCATTGGTGATTTACAATCTTCAAAAATAACATCAACATTATTTAAACCCTTCACTACTGAAAAATATCCAGGTGAAAGACATTTATTTAAACACAAATATACTGGACCTGGAACACGATTAGATATTAGACTTGATGAAAATAATAATCCCAAACAAGGAGAGGAACCAATAAATAAAATTGACCAAGCTGCTTTGAAACACGACATTGCTTACAATTCAAAATATCTTAGAGATAGAAATGTTGCTGATGTTTATAGGAGGAAAGGATCCCAAGAGTCAAAATTTAATTGAAGAATACACAAAAGATTTGAATCAATTAATTAAAGGATTTTCTTCAGATGATAAAAATGAAATTAAAAAATATTTACATTTAATAAAATTAGTAGGAGGTAGTTCAAAATCAAAATATATAGAGTTTAAAGAGTTATTTAAATCAAAATGAAAAGGATTATAGTGTTAAAGAAGAAAAAGGAATAAAAGGAAAAGATTCTATTAAAACAAATTCTATTAATCTTTTTATTGAACTAAGAAAATTATTGGCAGCAAAGAAAGCAGGACATAATAATTTAAATGTTGATATTTTAAAGATGGCCAAAAAACTATTAAAACATGGAATAATTTCACAAGATAAATTTAATAAATATACTCGTTAATAAATAAATTTAATAAACCTCAAGTTTTTTAAAATAAAATGACTGAGTATTCAATATTAGATTTTTTAAAAACATTTGGATCTGATACAAAAACAAATTTCGATTTAAAAGATTATGCGAATTATTTAAATTTACCAATTAAAATTTTGATGAATGATGAATTAAACAAAATTGGTAAAACTAAGAAAAATAATATAATAATCAATTATCAAAACTCAGATAAAAAAGGATCTCATTGGGTTGCGATTTATAATAAAATTATATATTTTGATTCTTATGGAATTAATTAAACCAACAAAAGAAGTTGAGGAATTCCTCGACCAAAATTAAGGTTTAAAACAATATATATGTTTCATATCAATAATATTTTTACTTTATTAAAACACTAATAATAATAATAATAATAATAATAATAATAATAATAATAATAATAATAATAATAATAATAATAATAATATTTTGACTTTATTAAAACAAATTAAGACAAAATTTCCCATCTAAATTACCTTTAAAATGAACCCTTGATCAATAAAATCCAAGCAAAGGTACTCTCAAAATATTAATTTAAAGAAAATACACACACCCAATCTTTAAATAAACTATATAGCCGCCATCTTGAAAAAATGACCTTGACCTTAAAAATACGACCTTGACCTTAAAAATACGACAAGATTCAAAGTCAAACAAGATTCGATGAATTTATAATTTGAGATTTTATATTTTGGTTTGAACCCAAACTTTGGGAATTAGTGAATTCACTGGTACCCAAAGGTTGTGAAATTTTATATTATAAAAATCTGAAAATTCTATTATAAATAATGAATAATATAAATCCTGAAATTTCAGAAAAAAATAAATTAAATCTTGATTATAATAAACAGTTTATTCATGAAATTAAGAAAAATTATGTACTTAAAATTTGTCCAACTCCTGGTTCCATTGCAAATTTAGATCGTGGAGGTGATATAGTTTTTCTATCTCTTCAAATATCAAATCCTATAGATATTTGTAATGCAAAATTATATTACAAAATTGAATTAGAAATTGAAGCAAATAAAGATATAACTCTAGAAAATAATTTCTTTCCAAATATATTCACCAACATGAGATTAAAATTAGGATCATCAGAAATTGAAAATATATCAAATCCAGGTTCATATTCTACAATGTTAAATTTTGTTTTGACTGGTTGTGATTACAAAAATGAATATGGTGAATTGACAGGTTGGATCCCTGATGTTTGAGGGTTATTTTGAATTGAAACATTTATTTGGGTTCCTTCAAAATTATAATCGTGTACTTCATAATGTTTTTATAGTATTAATTTGTAATAGCGCAATAAATGATCAAATATTATTCTATGGAGCTGCAGATTAAAATTAAATTAAAATTGAAAACATTTGAATTACATATACCCGAATGGACATTAAATCCACATGCTGAAATTAAATTACTTGAAAGATTAAATTCCAACAAGTCCATAAATGTTAATTATTTAAATAGAAAATGTAGTGAATTTGACATGACAGAAGGTTCAACATATTCTATAAAAGTAGCAAATTTAGCATATCGACCAACATATATTTTAATTGGATTCAAAGAAACAGGTGTATCCTTTCAAAAAATAGCAACTTATTTATTCAAAAGATTGGAGCTGAAAATTTAAAATCAATTCAAATTCAATTGAATAGTTCTTATTATCCGATAAATAGAATGGAGTTTATTATAGAAAACAATGAAAATATATTCCCATATCTAAATTATATTCAAACATGCCATGATTTCAAAATTAAACCACAATTAAATTTAGAAGATTTCAAAAATTTGTATTCTATATTTTGTATAAATGTTTCAAATCAAGATTAGCTATAAATAATGTTGATGTTACTCTTCATATAATAAAGGATTCTAATTTTAAATCAAAAATATATACATTAATTCTTAAAGAAAATAAAATAAAAATGAAGTTGTATGGTGGAAAGATTTCAATAATTGAAAATGTTAGAGGGGATTCCTAAGTTTAAGGAATAAACAACTTTTATTACCAAAACAA
>CAUHTR010002689.1:0-55417 GCA_959609185.1 Schmidtea polychroa | reverse complement strand
AAAATATAGCAAATTCTTAAATCTTCTTTCAAGTAACATGACAATTCACAAAAATTATAGTAATTAAATTGAATATTCACTAAATCCCACTAAACATCAACTCTAAAAAATTACCAATGAATTAGTGCCAAATAATAACCAAAAGATTTTGTTCTAAAATAAATAAAATCAATTTTAAAATACCAGTACACTTACTTTACGCTCTTACCATTTTAGAATAAGATTTTTTTATCAAAATTTGTGGTAATTTACTGATTCAATTTGATGGAGTATTGTTAATTCGTTTAATTATATATACTCTGAGTTTATCCGACAAGATTATTCTGTCCCCCTAGAGGTATTAGTCGTAAGGGTACTGGTCGTAAGGTTATGGTCGTAAGGTTGGATTTAGTGAGGTTGGTTAGATGTGAATATATGATTTTTAAGGAATTATTCGGTTGGATGTTTAAAAGGGGTAGAAATATTTGGCGAGGGATCGGTTAAGGTGGAAATGATTGAATATCTCTATTTAATTCGATAATTTTCTTATTGGTTAAAATATCAATGTTTCAAGGGAAATATTCAGTATTAGCTATGAGTCAATAATAGTTCCTGTGAAATTATATCGTTTTAGGTTTATTAGGTTGTAATGAATGTAATTGCACAGTAATTTAAGATTTTGTTTTACTTTAGAACCAGTTTTTATTAATTATCCAACGGTTTTATTAAAGTGTTTAGGGTTAATGATCAATTAGGTGTGTATTTACTTGGTTTTGACAATGAAATATCTGAAATCTTTAGAATTAATTGGGAATGATATCAAAGGTTATTGCTTTAAATTATTTACCTTTATTTAACATGTTATAGACGGATATTCATTGTGGGGATATCGGTGACAAAACTTGAGAAATATTGACTTATAAAGAGTTGGACATCGACAACAACTAAAGAAAATGAACGTTTATTGAAGGAAATTTATAATTTTAATTAGAAATTAAATCGGTGAATATCAGTTAGGGTAAAACGATGGTCATTTGAAGGAATATGGTATCGGGTGGATAAACCTTTCAATGATATTTTGCTCTAATTACCTTTGCGAAATATTTTTTAAATGACAAACGTATTAAACCAATAAATTAGTCGATCGAAATAAGATTCGGTAAAAGTTACATTAAAATATTCAATTATTCACGAATTTCTGATAAAGATATATATGAGCATCTATTTCTCACTAAATTACCTAGGAATTTCTAACTAATATACATATGCCTTAATTAATATACCCTTGCGACATGTTGAATGTGAGCAGTACCTTTGCTAGCAATACCCCTAGGGGGACAGAATATCTTGTCGGAATTTAAAACTCGGAGTATAAGAACTTGCAATATGCTACCCAAATTGTCTTTATGTGATATCATCAAAATACTGTTATTTAAAAAATTACTAAAAAAAAAATACTCAAAATACTATATATATTATCTAAGATATTACATTTACTGAATGATATCTTAAAATTTAAGGCTTAAATGATCTTGCTTTTAATATACCTAATGAATTGATTTCTAAAAATAATCATGTTTTTCTATCAAACATGCATAAATGAATATAAATTTGCTGAATATGAAATAATCTGTTTCTTGCAAAGAATTTACTAAATAATATCTCCAAATGATATTTCGCAGAGAGGTATATAACAAATCTCTATGAATTTGTTAATTGTTTTCCTCAATATAAATGTTAATTAGTTCTAAAATAGTCACAAAGAATTGTTCTAAGAATTTTATTCAAAAAGACCCCCAATTAATCATATATTAATAATTTTAAATATTATACTAAATATGTGTTTCTAGTTAAATGATTGAAATATTTGGTATAGTACTATCAACTATATGAAAATTGTTGAATCCAAGAATATTTAATTAAATGGTACAGCCAAAAAACGGGGATTTCTAACTAAATTGGTAAATTAACATATCTATCACCATTTGGTAGTTGCGCCCAATATATTTAATTACCAAGAGATTATTTCATATTATTCAATGTTTGAAATTTTTCTATATTATAGTACCGTCCATTATGTATGGTAATAATTCATTTGGACTTTGATATTGTATTGATTTGTATTGAGAACTTACATGTATATAGTATGATATTCATTAATCGTGTTGAACAGGCTTGACAATTGTGAAACATTCTTCTCGTGACACTTAGAACAACAATTACTGCTGACACACGGTAAATACAAAAACGAAACTTGATTTTTCTTTACAAATTGAAATACCTTTTCTTAACATCGTTCAGTTTTTTTCCGTTAGCAATTTTCAATCAGTGTAAAATTTTTATGAAATAATTTTCAAGTCAAAATTAAATACAAATTTATATTAAATTAATTTCAAAGACAGATTTCAATTAACCACTACTAATAAAAATAATAGTAAATGAAAAGGATAAATTTTAAAACTAACTAATATAAATTAGAAAGAAGAATGAGAATTGTAGTAATAATTAAATTAAAGTAAATTATGGACATAAATTTTTAATTAAAGTAATAATTTTTTATATATTACTAAGTTTGAATGATAGTCAGGTTTTGAGAAATGAAAATTTTAATGAAATAGTTTTTAAAGAAAATTTAGATGCAATTTTACAAATAATAATGAGAAATAAAATAATATTAATAAAAATAATAATAAAAATAATACTTATTATTGCTAAGCATTAATAATGTAATTATATCTGAATATTTTTATTCATGTATAACAATTAATTAAACCAAAATATAAATAATATTAATAGATTAAATTAATGAAAATGTAATGAGAAATGATGCAGTATATCAAATTATTGATCCAAGGGCTGTGGGAAGTGAAAACATTATTTTTTGTAAATTATTACAATCAAATATGTTTAAGTCAAATTTAAAAGGTCAACCAGATACTTACAACAATGTATTTCTAACAAACAGCTAGATACCAAATACTTTCAACATGATTACCACGTACTAACTAACTCTCAAACAACCAGATAATTACAACTAACTACTTACAATCAACTAAAATATTCTTCATTTATTTTATGAAATGCTTTTTAAATTAATTTTTTATCTGTCTTCAAATATGTTTATTACAATCAGTAGAAAAACCTTTTCAAAATGTCTAAATTTAACAAACATGATGATTTTCATCAAAAAATGAATCATTGTCAACTCATTACTACGTGGGATTGATTGATGATAATTAAATTAAATGAAAGACTATAGAATTCTAATTTACAAAACAATCTTCTTTTAATTGATTACTACTGACTTATTATTGCAATGTAAAAAATCGCATTCAATAAATACTTATTATTGATCAGTTTTATTATATATACTCAGAGTTTATCCGACAGGATGTTTTGACCCCTAAGGGTACTGGTCGTAAGGGTATTGCTAACACTCAACCCCCACCTACCCATTTACTAGATACTAGATACCAACAACCAACTAACAACTAGATACTAAGTACTTACAACCGACAACAACCAGGTACGAAGCATTATCAACCTACAACAATCAGTAAACATTGTATAGATCATGTTGTTGAAAATGTTATCAACTGTGGAGATGATGAATGTGAATGTGGTAATAAATTTTAGTGTATATTTAAAGTATAATTTCTTTGTTAAAGTTTTATCTTGAATATTTTTAATAGTAACTTTGTAAACAGTACCCGGGACTTGTTGAGTGTGACCAGTTCCCTTGCTAGCAATACCCTTAGGGGAACAGAATATCTTGTTCGGATAGACTAGGAGTATATAGATAATACTAATAATAATAAAAAATAATATTAAAAATAATAAATAATAATAATAATAAATTTAGAAAATATGGTTTTATTACATGTTTAATAATATCATGTACTCTTGCGAGTTGTTGAGCGTGAGCAGTACCCTGGTGATCAGTACCCTTGTGAGCATTACCCATAGGGGGACAAATATTTTGTCGGATAGACTAGAGTATATATATTATACTAATAATAATAAAAACTATATTAAAAATACTAATAATAATAATAATAATAAAACTTAGAAAATAAATGACCTTGAAAAAATAAATAAATGACTTGAAAAATAAATGGACATTGAAAATGGTCTCGGGAAAACGTTAATAACTGTGCCAATAATAATGATGATGATACCTTCAATAGCTCATTTGAAAGGTCTTGCACTAAGCTTCAAATTAAGCTATCAATTAATAAATTAGGATAATGGGAACGATAACTTTGGGCAAACGAAAACCAGGAGCCCGCTAGAACACTTAATAATATTTTGAATATTATTGACCTTGAAAAATTTTTTTGGTAAAATGTTACTACTCTGTAATATTAATGATGATAATACTTTCAATGGCTCATTCGAAAGGTCGTGCACTAAGCTTCAAATTAAGCTATCGAACGATGAAATAAAATGATTGTAACGATAACATTTGGGCAACGAAAACCAGGAGCCCGCTAGAACACTTAATAATATTTTGAATAATTATATGACCTTGAAAATGATTTTTTGTAAAATGTTAATATTAATGATGATGATACTTGCAATGGCTCATTTGAAAGGTCTTGGATTGGGCTTCAAATGAAACTATCGATAATAAATTCGGATAATGGGAACTCTGTAAATTTAAATTTTAAAATATGACCTTGAAAAAATAAATGACTTGAAAAAATAAATGACCTTGAAAAATAAATTCGGATAATGGGAACTCTGTAAATTTAAATTTTAAAATATGACCTTGAAAAAATAAATGACCTTGAAAAATAAATGATCTTGACTTGAAAATAATAAAATGTCCTGAAAAAATAAATGACTTGAAAAATAATAAATGACCTTGAAAAAAAATAATTTTGAAAAAATAAATGACCTTGAAAATGGTCTCGGGAAAACTTTAATAATTTTGCCAATAATAATGATGATGATAATTTTTATACGTCAGTAGATAGATCTTGCACTAAGCTTCAAATTAACTATCAATCGATTAAATAAAATGATGGGAAACGATAACCTTTGGGCAAATGAAAACCAGGAGCCCGCCAGATCACTAATAATATTTTGAATAATTATATGACCTTGAAAATGATTTTTGGTAAAATGTTAATAACTTTGTCAATATTAATGATGATGATACCTTCTATGCTCAATCGAAAGGTCTTGGATCGGGCCTTAAAATGAGCTATCGCTGAATAATTTTCGTTGGCGGAAACCTCTGTAAATTTAAAATATGACCTTGAAAAAATAAATGACCTTGAAAAAGTAAATGACCTTGAAAAAATAAATGACCTTGAAAAAATAAATGACCTTGAAAAAAATAATATTTTGAAAAAATAAATGACCTTGAAATAATAATATTTTGAAAAATAATAATAGTCAAATGACCTTGAAAATGGTCTCGGGAAAACGTTTAATAACTATGCCAATATTATTGATGATGATACCTTCTATAGATCATCGAAAGGTCTTAGATCGGGCTTTAAATAAGCTATCGTTGAATAATATTTGTTGGCGGAAACTCTGTAAATTTAAATTTTAAAATATGACCTTGAAAAAAATAAATGACCTTGACATTTTATTTTTTTAAAAAAAAAAAAATTTCCTGGCGGGGGATGTGATCTAGCGGGCTCCTGATCAGCGGGCTCACCTTCCATACACTTACGATTAGTTTCAAAATAATAGTTTCTTTAGAACAATTTTAGGATTTACACGAGTCATTATAACATACCTAAAGTTCAGAAAGAATCTATTATAACATCAGAACATATATAAAAATAATAAATACAAACACAAGAAATATTCATGCGATTGTATAACAGGTTCTTATAATAATGGTAAACAAACAAATGTTTTATATTCCTTTCCCTCAAACACAGTTCCTATGGGATATAAAATAGTTGAAAGAATGAATCCTCCAAATTATTTACCTTTATGTAAGAAAATAGATAATGGATATTAATTTTAAAATTCTTAATCAAGAAGGAGAATTGATTGATTTTAATGGAGAGAGATTTCCAATGTATTTACATTTGAAAAAGGTTTGAAGATTCATTTAAATTATTAATAAATGAGTTCTTAAATTCCATGTAATAGAGGTGGTGGAACAATAAAAACAGGGTTTAATACAGAAGAAATATTAACTTTAACAGAAAATAAATATATTAATGAAAGAGGTGATTCAATGAAGGGTGTGATTTAATTTTAAATGGACACAAGATAAAAAAATTATCTTTTCAACTGATGAAGCTGATGCAGTTAATAAAAAATATGTAGATGGTGTTAAAAAATATGACTGATTTAACAACAACAAGAATTGAAAGTTCATTAACAACAAAAAGTGATTCAATGGAATCAAAGCTTAATAATATCGAACAACGATTTAATGATAAATTTGACAAGTTACAAAGTCTGTTAACTGACAAGTTGTAAAGTTAAATACTAGCATATTAAATTCTAAAGATAAACAAATTATGAATACTAAATTTAATACAATATATAATATAATAAATGAGTTGATTCATCATTTATAAAAGAATTCAAATTTAGAGTCTCTGGAACACACATTACCAACACATAGTATTAGAAAAAGAGCTGCTGAATTAGAACAGAATAAAACATTATTAACCCATACATATAAACATTTTATAGAACAAGTTTAATAACAACAAACAGTAAAAGAATGGGGTGTTTTTATGGTTGTAAAGATTATTGATCCTTATTTCTTTTTGTTTGATGATGATAATGAAAGAATGAAATGGTTTGGGGAAATGTGATTATAATAGTAAGCTTGAAAAGGGTGATGTTATAATGACTAGTTATGATTTACCACACGGAGATTGTATGTTAATACTCATTCACATGGATACATAAAGTTAAAAGTAAGAATATTATTTTTAAAAGCACACTTGTACAATATATAGATTAATATTTTATGAAAAAAAGGTTGATGTTGATGAAGTTCGTAAAGCATTGAGAGAATTGTATAAAGATATCCTCTCAACAAGAGTATTCTTTGATATCCGAGATTGTGCCAGATGGTGCTCAGAGAAATAAAGTCTTATTTTTTAATTATTAAAATGGACAAGTCCAAAAGATGAAGAAGTAAGAGAAGAAAAAAATTTACCCAGAATTGAGATCATCAGGAATTATTCTTCCAAGGCCTCGGCTCCCACAGAACTTGAAAATATGAGAGTAAAAGAATTTAAATCAGAAACCTTACATTTACAAGATTTATTAAAGCATTATAAAAATTAAAAATAGATGGAATAAGGGAATACAGTTTTTAAAAGTTATAGGTTATTCTTTGGATTTGCATCTGCAATATTAACAGTTATTTTACCCATAACTTACCAGTTGTTACTCTTGCACCTGTAATACTTAGAAGTATTCTGTAGCTGATGGTTTTTAACTGAAATAGTTTCATTATCTTATACTTCTAAAAAGAAAAGTTTATATCGTGAAGTTTGTTTATCAATAGAATTAGGAATCTCTAAATTATTTTTATTTCAATTAAAAGCTTTAGAGATGGAATCTTAAACTGATGATGAAATAATGAAATCAAATCAAATAATACAAGATATTAAAAATGAGGTTATAGATTAAAAAGGGCTAATGTTATAAGTAATGAATATTCTAAAAAAATTAAACGAGAAAAATGGAAAGAATTCTTACTTATAAAATGGATGAATTTTAAAAAAGTAGATCAAGTTGCTATAGTTGATACTTCTAAATTAAAATGTTTCTAGTAAAAGAAAAAGCTTTAGAGTTTACTAAGATTTTAAGTGAAAATCCTAATTTTTCTCAATCTCAAATTTGTAAAATGTTAGGTACTTCGGATTCTACTATGAGAAGAATAAGAAATGATTAGGAATGTCTTCTCCTTTTAGACATGTTCTTAAAAGTAAAAATCTAAAAAGGGGTGTCCGTTGAAAGGGGTCAGGGCCAATGGTTCGTTGATAAGGTTGAAACTCAAACTCCAAACGTCCTATACAGATTGTTCAAAAGTTTTTAAATCTAGTAAATCTTCACAGAATCTTGTTTGTAGGAACTCTGTTAAATCAAAAGATACTTTAGCCTCCGGAGCTTTTAGTATCTTTAATAATAAATGGAAGGGTCGGGGTCAAGAAAAGGAAGATCTGGTCACTGAAAGTCATTCTGAGGGAGATGAAGAAAGAATTAGATGAGTTTAATCGTGGATGACACTTTTTCACAAACCCTTTATATTTTACTTTAATATTTTACTTTAATAAATGGAAAGGGTTGCCTCTGATGATGATGTTTTAGATTTAATAAGACACAATCCTATTATTAAAAAGAGTCAAAAGATGCATTATAGAATATAAAGAAAAATCTTTAACAACTCAAGGCTTTGTATGGAGAACAGTTAGTTGTTAGAATGCCTGCAATACGAGCTTTAATAGAAGCTTTAGGAGAAGATTCTATGAATGTGCAAATGAAGAACTTAATCGGGTAAAGGAGGAAGAGATTCTCTATTTAAAAAAGTTGAAGATGGTTTGATACTGAATATTTAAAAAGAATGTCTAAAGAGATTATAGTTAGAAACCTTCGGCTGAGGAAAAACGAGAAAAATTAAGCAAAGAGTAAAGAAAAATATTAGACAACGATAATAAAAATCTTAATAAGAAATATTCTTGAGATCTGTATATACTATTATTTTCAATCGAAGAAATTCATTAATTAAATCATTTAAATAAATGTTTTAGATAAAATAACTTTTGAATCGTTATAATATGATTTTATATTTTCATATATTATTTTTAAATCTTCATTAGTCATTTTTAAACTAAAAAACAATAGATTCAGTCATGGCTGAAAGTCTTGAAAGTCATTCTGAAAGTCTCTGAATTCTAATTAACTGAATCTTATTATAATAAATTCTTCATCAGTTAGATTTTTATATATTCTCTTCAGTGTTGAAACATTTTTCTCTATACTGATTAATTTTTAACTTGACAATATAAAGGTTTGTTATCAAGGTAATTGATTGTTGGAAGATCTCTGGGTAAACTATCTCGACTTTAGTAGTGGGGATATATCCCTAACGGACACAGGCCTCCCACTGTTTTCATGTTTTCATGGCCATTTTGCCCCAAAAAAACGTACAAAAAAACACTAAAAACCCTTAAAAACGCAATTTTTATTTTGCTCTATTTCGCAAAATTTAAAAAAATATGGATTTAAGCATACAAAACGGAGAAAAATACTGATAAAACTATGAAAAACGTTTTGTCGGCTTGCGGTCGTTAGGAATATAAACACACTACTTGAGGATGTCAACTAGCAAGTTGCTATTTGACTAATTTATAATTTATAAATCTTAATCTTGAAGAATAAAAAATTTTATGAAAATAGTAAAACTGCTCTGAGAGGACAGTGTTTGGTATTTTTTTTTTTTTTTTTTTCACTGTCCTCTCAACAGTTTTTTTTGATCCGGATCATTTTTTTTTTTTTTTATTTTCAACCTCTTTCGTTTATCAAATCTCTTCCAATATACAAGCTGGCCAGACTTATATATCAGAATCAATTCGATAATAGCAGCACACCTTATTATTCGCTTCTCGCTCACGAAGTCGATTTCATCGGCGTTTTAAGTGTGCTGCTCGAAAGTACAAATGAATTCGAAAGCGAATCCGAAAGAGGTCCGAAAACAACCAAGAAATAAATGTGCACATTATAGAATCGATCCGGGGGTGTTCGAAAGACTGGTGGCGATAATTACCGGTTCGCCACCATCACCCGTTTCAATATTTTTTTTTTCATATTTATGTTTAAAAATTAATTAATTAATAATAAATAAAATAAACAAATATTCCTAAGATACCCACACCTATTTTTTATTCAATATTATTTTCAAATTTTTAATATTATTTTATGTTGAAAAAAAACTAACCTCAGGACGTGATTTGAACCGCTAGCATTTGAAACCACTGTGCCAGTCTAGCCCACTGCGCTATCGGAGTTCGGATTTTATCATTTTTTAATTTTTATTATAAAAATGAATAATATAAATCTTAAAATTCAAGAAAAAATAAATTAAATCTTGATTATAATAAAGAATTTACTCATGAAATCAAGAAAAATGATATTTTAAAAATCTCGCCAACTTCAGGATCTATTGCAAACTTAAATCGTAGGGGTGATATAGTTTTTCAATCTCTTCAAACATCAAACCCAATAGATATTTGTAATGCCAAATTATATTATAAAATTGAATTAGAAATTGAAGCAAACAAAGATATAACCCTAGAAAACAATTTCTTTCCAAATTTATTCTCCAACATGAGATTAAAACTAGGATCATCAGAAATTGAAAACTGTTTTACATCCAGGAGTATATTCTACAATGTTAAATTTTATTTTGACTGGTTGTGATTATAAAATGAATATGGTGAATTAACAGGTTGGATTCCTGATGTTAATAAAGGAGATTTAGATAAAGATGGTTTAGATATAAATTATGCTTACTATAAAAGAGCTGAACTTTATAAGTTGAAAAAATTTGAAGGTTATTTTGAATTAAAACACTTGTTCGGATTCCTTCAAAACTATAACCGGGTGCTCCATAATGTTTTTATAGAACTCATCTGTAATAGACTAGAAGGTGATAAACGATTGTTCTATGGAGCTGCAGATACAAAAGCTAAATTAAAATTATCAACACTTGAATTGCATATACCTGAATGGACATTAAATCCACATTCTGAAATCAAACTCCTTGAAAGATTAAATTCCAACAAATCTATAAATGTAAATTATTTAAATCGAATCTGTAGTGAATTTAGTATGACAGAGGGTTCAACATATTCTCTAAAGGTAGCAAATTTAGCATACCGACCAAGATATATCTTGATTGGATTCAAAGAAACAGATTCATCTTTCCAAAAAAATAACAATCTATTTATTCAAAGATTGGAGATGATAATTAAAAACAATTCCAAATTCAATTAAATAGTTCTTATTATCCAATAAATAGAATGGAATTTAATATTGAAAATAATGAAAACATATTCCCATATCTAAATTATATTGAAACATGTTATGATTTCAAAGTTGAACCGCAATTAAGTTTAGAAGATTTCAAAAATTTATATTCTATATTTTGTATAAATGTATCAGACCAAGATGATCGCCTAGCTATAAATAATGTTGATGTTACACTTCATATAACAAAGGATTCTAATTTTAAAGCTAAAGTATATACATTAATATTAGAAGAAAAGAAAATAGAAATGAAATTATATGGTGGAAAGATTTCAATTATTGAAAATGTTAGGGGAGATTCTTCATAAGTAGATTCCCCCATAAAGAAACTTTTAAAATGAGTAAATATTGGACATGTGAAAGTTGTAATTGTCAAGTTACAAGACATCACAAAGCAAGTCATCTCAAAACTAAAAAACATACGAGAGTTGATATTACAGGAGTCGATATTACACGAACAGGAGGCGACCTACAATCTTCAAAAACAACATCTACAATATTAAAACCTTTTACTACAGAAAAATATCCAGGTGAAAGACATTTATTCCGTCACAATTATACTGGACCAGGAACAAGATTAGATATTAGATTAGATGAAAATAATAATCCTAAACAAGGAGAAGAACCAATAAATAGAATTGATCAAGCAGCTTTAAAACATGACATTGCTTACAACTCTGAAGATCTTAGAGATAGACATGTTGCTGATGTGAATTTAATACATGATTTAAATAATATACAAAATCCATCAAGCAAGGAAAAGATTCAAAGAGCTCTAGTTAAATTAGCAATGAAAGGTAAGATTTTCATAGGAGCAGGACTTCCTAGAAAAGCAAAAGATGTTGCTAATAAAAGGATTATTGAACAAGCAGACGTTGAAAGATCCCTTGAGAATCAACTCTTTGAGAATAAACCCTTACAAACCCCAACAGAATCAGAAATAAAATATGCCAACGAATTACACCATGAATTTAGAAAAAATAAAAAATATTTAAAAGTTCAGGTACATGAAAAAGATCAAACATGGTCTGCTGATTTAGTCTTTATGCCCAAATCATCAGACCCTGAAAAATATAAAATAATTTTAACAGTAATAGATTTATATACAAGATTTGCTTTTGCAAGGTGTTTAGAAAATAAAACAGGATATTCTATTACAGAAGCATTTGAAAATATATTTGAAGAATATCAAAGAATTCCAAAATATTTATGGTGTGATAAAGGAACAGAATTTTATAACAAAGTTTTTTACAAAGTTTTAAATGAAAATGATATTAAATTATATTCAACAGAAAACGAAGGAAAAGCAGTTGTGGTTGAAAGATTAAATAGAACATTAAAAAATAAAATGTGGAAATATTTTACTGCTATTGGAAAACAAAAATGGAACAATGAATTGTTACAAAAGATTGTAAATGAATATAATAATGATGTACATAGTTCTATAAAATCAACACCTTTAAATGCTTCCTTGAATCCTGAAACAGTTAAAGTGGTAAATATTGAAAATGATGTTATTGTTGATACAACCCCTATAAAACCAAAATTTAAAATTGGTGACCGCGTAAGAATATTTAAATATAAAAATAAATTTGAAAAAGGATTCACAGCAAAATGGACAAATGAAATTTTTATTATAAATAAAATACATCATACAACTCCAATAACATATGGTATCATCGATTTAAATAATGAAAAAATATTAGGTAGATTTTATAATAATGAACTACAGAAAACAGATTTTTTAAGTCGACAAGCCCTAAAACAAACTTTTCCATATTTCAGCTTCTTCTCTATCCAAATAAATATAATTATATTTTTCTTTCCAATGATTATCAACAAACATATCAAACATATTCTTATCAGGTTCAACATTTGAAAATAAATCATTATAAATCATATTCTTATCACGCTTGTCTAATTTAAAAAATATAAAACAATTAGAATTATTTCTTATAGAGTTTTTATCTAAAGCATAATATGTTTGAGATATATAAATAACATTACAATTATTATGTCTACCTCGTGTAAAGTAACTCTTTTGAATCTCTTGATTTTTCATATTACAACATCATCAAATATAACTAGATTCTTTTTATCTTTAGGAAGTAAATCACAATGTAAAACATCTTCAGGTTTATTAGAGAATAAGATCTGGATTCCATCCCCTATATAATCATTTTTATTACTAATATCTGATTCTAAAATCTTTTCCTTGTACCAATCAACCATATCACAAGGATGAAAAACCTCTTCGGGATATGTATGTTGATTTTTAAAAATATCAATTATAGCTTTTTTAGTTAATTTATTTTCAAATCCACATTTCAAAAGTTGTAATTCCGGTTGGTTAATGGTTGTAGAATAAAAGATTAAATTATTATAATCCAAAAAAACCATCTTCTAATAACATTCTCATAAGAAGAACATTCTTTCCACATCCAGAAGATCCAATAATTAAGCATCTAAAATTATCAGGAAATACTTTATTATTAAATTTAGATTTATGTCTATTTAAAATTGGTTTCCAAGTATCCATTTTTATTTATTATAAAATGACAACACAAAACCCTACAGAGGAATCTTTGCAAGAATTAATAAATTCAAATAAAAATAAATCAGTAGTAATCTCTGGTAAAAATATTTTATTGGAAAACATGTAAAAGAACAAGTTAAAGAACATATAGGGAGTTCCTCCAAATCCGGAGGTATTCTTCCATTAGCTGCTTTAATACCTGCAATCATTGCCGGACTATCAGGTGCTGCTGGAATAGCTGGAGGAATTGCAACTACAGTTCAAAAAGCTAAAGAATCTCAAAAGACAGACCTAGAAAAGAAAAACTACAAACTGAAATCGATTCAATGAAGAAGGATCAAGCTAAAGGGGGAGTGTCCGAAGGTCAAAAGTCCGTTGGAAAGGGTCTCTATCTTAATCCATATGAGGGGAGTCTGCAAAAGTCTCAGGGAAGGGGTCTCTATCTTGATCCTTATAAAGGCCGTGGTTTAAATGACTTTTTTAAAAAATCAAATTTCATCATCTGAATCTTTATCTTCAAAAGATAAAGATGATTTTAAAAAAATATGTAAATCTTTAAAGAATGGATGTCTTTGTAAAATTAAAAATGGGAAGGGCCAGGGCAAAGGTTTATACTTGAAACCCTTTCCAACGGATCCTTTACCAAAATGATACCATTTTTAATACCATTAAAATGGTATATGAAGAAAGATTAGCACTTTTAAAAAAATTACAATCAGAACAAGATAAATATAATAAAAAAGATACAACTCAACACGCTGAATCTATAATATTAAATGAGGTAATCCAACAACAACAAGGACCAACAATTAAAGCCATAAAAGAGTTAGAAGTTTTAAAATTTAAAGAGTTGGAAGATAAACAAGATTTAAAAGAATTACCATGGTTGGAAGATTTAAATATAAAACCTCTTATACTTGATCCTAAAATTAATGTGAGTTTAAGTAAAACAATTAAACCTACATTTAATATTAATGTTGAAGGATATCAAATAATAACAATTAATAAACATGACTTTCTGTTATATTTAAATTCAGAAAATAAATCACGTATTCATTCACAAAATGTTTATAATACTAAACACCTAGATTTTGAATTTACAGATGATTTTTATGGATTAGTTTGTGGATATCCCTCAGAGAATGTTGATCTTCTAGAAATTAAAAAATATTTAAATTTAATAGAATTAGTACATGGTAGTGCTAAAGCAAAACATATTCAAGATTTAAAGAAATATTTAAATAAAAATGAAAGGGGTTATATTGTCACAGAAGGAGAGGGCCAGGGAAAGGGTAAGGAGATAAACCCAATCAATCTTTTTATTGAATTAAGAAAACTATTAGCAGCTAAAAAAGCAGGACATAATAATTTAGATTCTGATATTTTAAAGATTTCTAAAGAATTATTAAAACAAGGAATAATTTCAAAAGATAAATTTAATAAGTATACGAAGTTATAAATACGAAGTTATAAAATATAAAATGACTCCTTCAATATTAGATTTTTTAAAAACATTTGGAATAAATACAAAAACAAATTTTGATTTAAAAGATTATGCAGATTATTTAAATTTAAAATAAAAATATTAATGAATGATGAATTGTCGAGTCTGAAAGAAGACACTCCAAAGAATATCATTATAAATTATCAAAATTCAAATGAAAAAGGATCTCATTGGGTTTGTATATATAATAAATCTATATACTTTGATTCTTTTGGGATTAAACCCACTAAAGAAGTTGAAGACTATCTCTCGGACTACACTTTTAATTCTTTACAAGTTCAACCTAATAATACTAAAATATGTGGTATTTTAAGCTTATATGTTTTGTATAGATTGAATAAATCCAAAGGAGAAGGTTTCACTTCCTTAATCCAAGAAATTTATAATGATTTAAAATCTATACTATGAAAATGGAGCTTCGCAACCTTCCGGAAGATAATTTAAAAAAAATGGTAAACATAATGTCAGATAAATATTCAAGAACTTTATCTATAAATTCAAAAGAATCAGACTTTTCTATAAACTTTCAAGATTCAATAAAATTAGATCAAAATTTAAATTATGAATTAGGTCTATTATGGTTTTGTGCTTATAATACTATTTTTAATATAACTAAAGATAATAACACATTTAGTTATGTAAGCCCCCCAAAATTCGAGGATAACATTATAATAATAATAGAACCCGGGGCTTATGAGATAAAAGATTTAAATAATATACTTTCTAAAAAAACAAATGGAGCTATTGAAATTAAAATAGATTTACCAAATTCAAAATGTATAATGACTTTAAAGAATATAGGAATTAGGTTTCAAAATAATAGTTTCTTTAGAACAATTTTAGGATTTACACAGAGTCATTATAACATACCTAAAGTTGAGAAAGAATCTATTATAACATCAGAAAATATTATAAAATAATAAATACAAACACAATAAATATTCATTGTGATTGTATAACAGGTTCTTATAATAATGGTAAACAAACAAATGTTTTATATTCCTTTCCCTCAAACACAGTTCCTATGGGATATAAAATAGTTGAAAGAATGAATCCTCCAAATTATTTACCTTTATGTAGAAAATATATAATGGATATTAATTTTAAAATTCTTAATCAAGAAGGAGAATTGATTGATTTTAATGGAGAAGAGATTTCAATGTATTTACATTTGAAACAGGTTTGAATACGAAGTTCCACATGTCATTTTAAATTATTAATAAATGAGTTCTTATATTCCATGTAATAGAGGTGGTGGAACAATAAAAACAGGGTTTAATACAGAAGAAATATTAACTTTAACAGAAAATAAATATATTAATGAAAGAGGTGATTCAATGAAAAGTGATTTAATTTTAAATGGACACAAGATAAAAGAATTATCTTTTCCAACTGATGAAGCTGATGCAGTTAATAAAAAATATGTTGATGGTGTTAAAAATTATACTGATTTAACAACAACAAGAATTGAAAGTTCATTAACAACAAAAATGGATTCAATGGAATCAAAGCTTAATAATATCGAACAACGATTTAATGATAAATTTGACAAGTTACAAAGTCTGTTAACTGAACAAGTTGTAAAGTTAAATACTAGCATATTAAATTCTAAAGATAAACAAATTATGAATACTAAATTTAATACAATATATAATATAATAAATGAGATGATTACATCATTTAATAAAAGAATTTCAAATTTAGAGTCTCATGGAACACACATTAACACCACACATAGTATTAGAAAAAGAGCTGCTGAATTAGAACAGAATAAAACATTATTACCCCATACATATAAACATTTTATAGAACCAAGTTTAATAACAACAAACAGTAAAGAATGGGGTGTTTTTATGGTTGTAAAGATTATTGATCCTTATTTCTTTTTGTTTGATGATGATAATGAAAGAATGAAATGGTTTGTGAAATGTGATTATAATAGTAAGCTTGAAAAGGGTGATGTTATAATGACTAGTTATGATTTACCACACGGAGATTGGTATGTTAATACTCATTCACATGGACTACATAAAGTTAAAAGTAAGAATATTATTTTTAAAAGCACACTTGTACAATATATAGATTTAATATTTTATGAAAAAAAGGTTGATGTTGATGAAGTTCGTAAAGCATTGATGGAATTGTATAAAGATATCCTCTCAACAAGAGTTTCTTTTGATATTCGAGTATTGGTACCAGATGGTGCTCAGAAGAATAAAGTCTTATTTTTTAATTATTAAAATGGAAGTAAGAGAAGAAAAAATATATCCAGAATTATCATCAGGATATTATTCCGAAGGTCACAAAGGTTCCAAAGCCTCGGCTCCCACAGAACTTGAAATTATGAGAGTAAAAGAATTTAAATCAGAAACCTTACATTTACAAGATTTATTAAAGCATTATAAAAAGGTTAAAAATAGATGGAATAAAATAAGTTCTAAAATTGCAAAGCCTATAAATATTGGTTTATTATATGTTTTCTCAAAATTTTGTAGTTCTACTGCAGTAAGACTTTCAGAAAATACCTGTGCGTTTTTAAATGTAGGCTTTCCTAGCATGCGATTATAACGGGCTATATCCTTTTCACTATTTGTCAAGAGTTCTATATTAGTATACTTGTCTATATTCTCCATGGTCTTGCCAAAGACTGAGTTGTTTAAAAGTTTATAACCATTGTCTTTTAAAAGGTTACCTTGTCTTTTTGCAATGTTTCTACAACGAATGTTCTCCTCGATAAAGGTCTTCATGAATGCTCTCTGTTTAAATCTTATAACACTATGAACTTTTTTTAATTTCATTCCTTGTGAAAGATAAAACTGCAGGAGTCTATAGTGACAGAGATAATATTCTCGATCTGTTTGATCACAAAGAAGCTTTGTTGTTGGCGGTTTATCCTGTGAGATTTGCCAGGATGAAAGTTCTTGGATATTAATCTTTCTTCTTATAGGGGCTAAAGGGAAGTGTCTTGTTCCTGATTTTATATCCTCAGGATATTCGAGGTCACATTCTATAAAGTATCCTATTGGAGAATCTTTAGGGGTTGCACGTATTTCTTTTATAAGAGTCTTTAAGGATTCTTCTTCTTCTACGGAGTGCACAAGGCCTGAGGAGTATATTTCACGAAAGTCACTCATTGGTAAATACTGAGTCATAATTCCTGAATATAAAGCTGTTGCATCTATATAAAGTATAAACAAAGGATTCTTCATTCCTTCTAATACTTCTTCTAGTTCCTCATTGTTAAGTTTTTTATAAGGCTCAGAGGTCTTTGAAAGCATTCTACTATTAGTTATTGCATTTCTAGCTTTTATTTCCCTATTCCCCATTACTGAGGATACTCCTCCTCTAATGTTTGTTTTAATTTGATTAAACATGTCTTGCTCGGTTAAAAGATCTATAATTTTATCAGATTCTGGAAGATCTGAAGTCCAAATGGTATATAACATGGTATCCCAAGCTAAGGAAGGAGCTGTTATATAATTATAAGGTTTAAGAACAAAAGACTTTGTAAATTCTTCAAAGCAATCTGCTAGGATGTAAACATCTAGGGACAGGTAGGTGCTTGTATAATCTCCCAAGGTTTTACAGTCAAACAGCTGAAACATTTTATTTGCTCGGGAATATTCCTGATCTGTAATCCCAGATTTTGAAAGTAGTGAATAAAAGGCCTCTTTCTCTGGCAGACTTGTTTCCTTTAATTTTTCAAATGAATCAACGTAGTCATAGGGATAGATTCCTTTTGCTAGGCATGTCGAGTATTCTTCCGGGGGTATATTATTTTTTTCCAAAAAGTCCCGAGTGATTTTAAAGTCTTCTGGCCTTAATGTTTTTGCTATGCCATCTAAAGACATTTGTAGGAAGTTTAAGGAATCTATAAATTTTAATTTCCCATATTCAACTGATTTATATTTTTCCTTTGTAAGTCCTATAACCTTGAAAGAGTTTTTGGCATTTGCTGCTAGATGCTTTATAAATAGATGTAAGTCATAACCAAAAAGATTATGAAATATAACTGGTACAAATTTAGGAGTATGACAATTAAGATTGCAGTTTTTATGGGCTGCTCCTCGATAATTATTTTCCTTTTTTAAATGATCGTGATCTATAACCTTATCGTTAGTTCCAGGATTGGATTCTCCATCAGAATGACTTCCAGAATTGGATTCCCCAAACCCTTGTTTGCACATCCAGCAGTTGAAAGTATTTTTATATTCTTCTAATTGTTGCTCTGAAATATTTTGAGGGTACTTTGTTTTTAATGCTTTAAATATTTCATGTTCTAGATCATTTATACTTGTAGTAAAATGATCCAAGACATCTTCTGAGTTTCCTTGAAATGCATATTCTCTAGATTCTATGAGTTCAGGATAATTACTTTTAAATAATAATTTATAGGCAGATGGTAATTGTTTAGTTTTTTTAACACTATTAGGTTTATTATTTTTTCTTAGAAAGGCCTTTAACCTTGTTGGCTTCTCCTTCTGTTTAGAGGCTTTCCATGCATCCATGAGTTTATATTTTTCTATTATTTTTAAATATTGCATAACTAGATCTTGTTTATGATTTATAGATTCAAAGTCTCCGTAGACAACTCCTACTGTTTGTAGTAAATTTGAAAAGTTTTTAAAATGCATCCTGGGATCTGTAGGCATTCTAATTAAAGCTGGTGAATCCTTTTCACAAAATCTTGCATGCTTAATCATGGAGTTTTTAGTTGTTGAATAATGAAGACATCTTTTACATGTTCCGCCTCCACAAGTTGGATTCTCTGGAGATGTAAAGGCTTGAAAGTTTTTTATTAAAATATAATGTTGATTATTTTCATGTTCCAAGATTAAAAGATATATCTCCCTGTCTCCTAGGCCCTGTATCTCATAGTCAGAAATATAAATTGGAATAATATCTCTGTATCCATGTCCCCATCCTTTAACATGTTCATAAATATTAAGTTTAAGATTATTTAGTCTTTCAAATTCTGGAATGTCTTCTAGTTTCATTGGATGCGTGAATCCCTTGGGGAATATTAATTCATTTTCATATTCTTTGTATTTTGAAACTCTTTGAGGGTTTTCAGCTTGAGGATGTAAATGTGCAAGTATTGACCACATGAAACATTTGTTATCCTTATTCTGTACGTTTATAACATTTCTAGATTTAAAGGGTGTAGGAATATAGGATTTAGGATTAGGTGGTAATCCCCTCCAGTAATCAATTACTAAAGATTGGAAGCTATGAAATACTAAGTTTGAATTTCCTAATTCATTTTCAACCTCTTCTTGTTTTGCTTCTACTGCTTGAATTATTTCTTTGATGCTTTTATTAAATCCTCTAGTTGAAAATAAATATTTAAAAGGCATTGGGATTTCAACATCTAAAAGAATTGTGTTTTCTGGTCCTTGGCCTACCGGTCCTCTCCAGTATTTTGCTTTTATTGTGATTTTATATTTTATAACATTATACCTTGATGCTTTATAATTTTTTAAAGCTTCACAGAAAGAATCTTTTATATTTTTTTTATTTCTCTTTATGTATTCTCCAGGGGTTGCAGGTCCATTAATTTTTAATTTAAATTCATCTATGTGATTAAAATTGTCCCAGTTGTATTTTTCTCTTTCAAGATGATCAGGTTCTCCTTCTGAATGACATTCTTCCTCGTCGTCGTCAGAATGCCCTTCAGAATGTCTTTCATTAGTTTCTTTTAAGTGTTCTTTTAAATGTTTTAAATAGTAGAAATTCATTTTTGTTGAAAAGTTGCAATGAGGGCATGTAAATACTTCTCTAAGTTTTCCGATACAATTTTCAAAATGTTTATTATATCCTGAATGCAGATATCTTCCTTTACATTTAGGACAGAGTTTAGAATTTGTGTCATTAAGATTATTTTCTTTTAGTAAGTGAGCCTTCGACTTACAGTGGGACATTAATCCTGTTTTATTTTTAAAAACTTTATAGCAAATATTACAGTTCATTTTTAGAATAAATTTTTTTATTGGATCCTATGTTTTCTATTTTTAGATTTTTATTTTTTTATTTTTTATTTTTTTATTTTTTTATTTTTATATTACCAAGACCTGTATTCACCAAGACCTGTATTCACCGAGACCGCAGGATTGCGAGACAACAATCACCGAGACCCGAGACCTGTAGACCTGCAAGTAGTGGGGATATATCCCTAACGACCGCAGGCTGATTTACGTTTTTCATAGCTTTATCGGTGTTTTTTTTCGGTTTTGTTGCATTAATTCCATATTTTTTAAATCTTGCGAAATAGAGGAAAATAAAAAATGTGCGTTTTTAAGGGTTTTTAGCGTTTTTTTGTGCGTTTTTAGGGGCAAAATGGCCATAAAAGATGAAAACAGTGGGAGGCCTGTGGTCGTTAGGGATATATCCCCACTACTGACTTTATAAATATCAAGATCAGTAATCTTTAGGTTATAAAGTTCATTTATTTTTTCAAGATTTTTTATTATTGGGATTAAATCATTTCCAATTGGGAGAGTTGTTTTTAAATCACTTAGAATAAATCTTTTATCATCATAATTAGATAGAGATATCTTGGCTGATTCTTGTTGATACATATTATGCTTCTCAGATTTAAGTTGATGTACCTCTTCTATTTTATCTTGATGGTTTTCTTTTAGTGCATCTTTATAATCTTGATGAGTGATATTCTTAGATACTGCTTTTTGTATCCCTTTACATTTATTATCTTTAAAGGTTTTTGTGTTTGTTATTATTGTTCGTTCAAATGTATAATCTATTTCTTCCATTTCCTTAGTTATTGGATTTTTATACATGATTTTAATTGTTTGCTTTTCTGTTTTAGGCTTTTCTGTCACTTCAAGTGAATATTGTTTAGGTCTAATAAATACTCCATCTAATATTGGGTTATTTGGTTTTTCATCTTTAAAGGTGAATAATTCTCCAGATGCATTTATTAGTTTTGAAAGTATAGGATTTTCAGCTATTTCTTTTTTTCACATCTTTACCATATATTTTAAAAAAGAAACTATCTGTATCCATTGCATGTAAGGATATTCGATCTCCATAGTGTGGCACTAGAACATCATAATAGGCCTCATACATTTGTAGTTTAGAAAGTTCCAAAACAGAGAAGCCTATAAAGATTGGTTTATTATAGGTTTTTTCATTATTTTGAATTTCAACAGCTACAAGGTTCTTTGAGAATACTTCAGCATTTTTAAATGTTGGTTTCCCAAGCATTCTATTATATCTTGCAAAATCTTTTTGAGTATTTGTTAGGAGTTCTACTCGTGTGTATTTATCCACATTCTCCATAGTCTTCCCAAACACCGCATTATTTAAAAGTTTATAGATCACATCAAGATAGATATTTCCAGCTCTTTTTGCTTCGTTTCGTTTCTTAATATTTCCCTCTATAAACTTTTTCATAAATGGTGCTTGTCTGAATTTTATAATATAACGAATCTTCTTCAAACATAGTCCATGTGAAAGATTAAATTGAAAGAGCCTATAATGAGAAAGATAATGTTCTCGATTTGTTTGGTCACATAAAAGTTTTATATTTGTTACTATATTTTTTAAGATTTGCCAAAGTGAAAGTTCTTATCGATCTATCTTTCTTTTTATTGGTGCAAGGGGAAGAAATCTAGTTCTAGATTTTATTCTATCAGAATATTCATAAATCACATTCTATAGCATATCCAACATCTGAATCTTTAGGAGTTAATAGGATTTCTTTTATAAGAGCATCTAGTTTATCTTTTTCTTTAGGAATATCAACCCATGTGAAGTCACCAATTGGTAAATATTGAGTCATTACACCAGAATATAGAGCGGTTGCATCATCATAAATTATTTCAAACGGATCGGTTAAACCTTCTGTTATTAATTTAGAGTCTTCTGGTGTTTTTATTTGTATATAATCTGCATCTGTATCTAAGAATTTTCTACAAATGGTTAAGGAATTATTTGCAGTTATTTCTCTATCTCCCATTACAGAGGAAATACCTCCTCTAATATTATGTTTAAATATATTAAACATGTCAAGATCATTTAATAATTCTATTATTTTATTCCTTATTTCTACGCGTTCTTCAATCCATATATTATATAACAACGGTGGGCAAATGCGGCTCTTAGAGCCGCATGCGGCTCTTCGTTGAGTAAACTGCGGCTCATTGATAATTGAATTTTTGATAATTGAATTTGAAAATTGAATTCGATTTTTTTATTTTGAAATTTTTTCAACTGAATTTTTAAAAAAAAATTTTTTGTTGCAATTGTATTTTCATGGTTAGTTCATTTTTACCTGTGTCACAAAATAGGTGTAAACAGAATTAAAATTTATAGTGTCATTCGATGGCGGTATTTAGAATCAAAATTTAATATTTCCTTATTACATTCTACCTTGTTTGATTCTTTTTATAAGCAATATTTAAATAATACATGTCTCACTACACTATGTACCAGGGGTGGGCAAGTGCGGCTCTTTGATGAGCCATGTGGCTCTCTAGGACCTCATGCGTGCCCACCCCTGTTATATAACATTATATCCCAAGCTAGAGCTGGCAGTGTTATATAATTATAAGGTTTTAATTCAAAGGCTTTACAGAAGGTTTCAAAACAGTCTGCTAAAATATAAACATCAAGAGATAAATACATGTCGGTATATTCTCCTATATTTTGACAGGAGAATAATTCCCACATTTTATTTGCTCGAGAATATTCTTGATTTGTAATATTTGATTGTTGTAGTTTTGAAAAGAATACTTCTTTCTCTGGTAATTTTGTTTCATTATATTTTTCAAATGAATTCATATAATCATATGGGTAGATTCCTTTTGCTAAGCATGTAGAATATTCTTCTGGAGGAATATTATTTTTTTCCAAGAATTCTCGAGTGTATTTAAAATCTTCTGGTTTCATTGTTTTTGCTATTGTATCTAGAGACATTTGAAGAAAGTTTAATGAGTCTATAAATTTTAAACAACCATATTGTACACATTTATATTTTTCTTTTGTTAAGCCGATAACTTTGAAAGAGTTTTTAGCATTTACTGCTAGAGCTTTTATAAATAAATGTAAATCATATCCAAAAAGATTATGAAATATAACTGGTGTAAATTTAGGAGTATGACAATTAAGATTGCAATTTTTATGGGCAGCTCCTCGATAATTATTTTCACTTTTAAAATGATCGTGATCGGGGACTTTTGTGTTTTTGTTTTCTTCCTCATCAATGAATGGTTGTTTACATATCCAACAATTTGAAGCATTTTTATATTCTCCCCATTGTTCATTAGAAAATTTTATTTTATAATCTGTGTTTAATATTTTAAATAATTCATGTTCTAGGATATTTACACTTTTAACAAAATGATCTAAAACATCTTCTGAAGAAGTTCCTCTATATGTATATTCTTTAGATTCTATGAGTTCAGGATAATTACTTTTAAAAAGGAGTTTATAAGCCGATGGTATTTGTTTAGCAGTTCTTATTGTATAAGATTTTCTATTTTCCCATAGAAAATTTTCATAGTCTGCCATGTCTCTACTCCCTTTGAATAATTATTCCAAGAATCTAATAAATTATGTTTTTCTATTATTTTTAAATATTCTTTTTCTAAATCATGTTCTATATTTACTGCTTCAAAGTCACCATATATTACTCCTAATGATTCTAATAAATTTGAATAATTTTTAAAGTGCATGTTTGTGTTTGTAGGCATTTTAATTAAAGCTGGTTGGTTCTTCTCACATAATCTTTCATGCATAATCATTGTATTTTTAGAAGTTGAATAGTGAAGACATCTTTTACAAGTTGTTCCACCTCTAACTTTTGTTCTTGTACGCATAAAACTTTGAAAGTTTTTTATTAAAATATAATGTTGATTCCTTACTAGGTTTTCTAGATTCTGCTCGTCGACTCCTTCATCCATCCATTCCTCTTCATCTAGTCCTGACTCAAATAGTTCTGGGTCTTCTTCATCATGAAGATTTAAATCTTGCCCTGGATCTTCATCTTCATCATTATAAACATAACCTTGATTAAACTCTCTTTGATCAACATTATTAAATTCTTCTAATATTAAAAGATCTATTTCTCTATTTTTATCTTGTTCTAATAGTATTTTATTTGAAATATAAATTGGTATAATATGTTTTATAGAAACATCTTTCTCTGGAATGTGTTCATAAATATTAAGTTTAATATTATTTAAACTTTCAAATGCTGGAATGTCTTCAATTTTCATTGGATGTTTAAATCCTTTTGGATATATTAACTCATTTTCATATTGTTTATATTTTGAAACCCTTTGGGGATTCTTTGCTTGCGGATGTAAGTGTGCAAGTATTGACCATTGGAAACATTTGTTATCTTTATTCTGTACGTTTATAACATAATTAGAAGGGAATGGTGTTTCGATAAAAGATTTAGGATTTGGTGGTGCTGCTCTCCAATATTCAATTTCTATAGATTGGAAAGAATGAAATCTTAAATTTGATTCTCCTAATTCTTGTTCTATTTGTTCTTGTTGTTCTCCCATCTCTTTACATAAATCTTTAATGATTTTATTTATTCCTTTTGTTGAGAATAAATATTTAAAAGATGATTCAACTCTAGAATCTAAAGGGGATGTACCTGCTTCTTCTCCTCTCCAATATCTTGTAGGGATTCTAACTTTATATTTTATAATGTTGAATCTTGATCGACCAAAAATTCTTATAGCATTATCCATTGAATTTTTTATGTTTTGTTTATTTTCTCTTATATACTCTGAGATTGTGGAGGAAAACATTTGTTCTCCAAATACATCTATGTGATTGATGTTATCCCAATTATATTTTTCTTTTTCAATATGTTCAGGTTCAATATCAGAATCTTCTTCAGAATGACTTTCAGAATCTCTTTTAGGTATTGGTTGTTTGTTCTTTATAGCGCATGATTTTACATGTTTTAAATAATAAGATTTTATATTAAATTTTGATTTACATATAGGACATTCAAATTTTTCTCTATTTTTAGGAACTCCAATACAACTTTCAAAATGTTTATCATATCCTGAAAGTAAATATCTAACTTTACATTTGGTACAAATTTTTGAGTTTGAATTATCAAGTCTATTTATTTTTAATAAATGAGCTTTTGATTTTTGGTGAGATAGTAGTGCAGTTTTATTTTTAAAATTTTTTTGACAAACATCGCAATTATAAATATTCATTTTTAAAAAAATTTTTTTATTGGATACTATGTTTTTGGATTTTTAAAATTTTTATAATTTTAATTTGCATTTTACCAACCTGGTGACTTAACTTATCTAAGTAGTGGATATAAGACCCACACCCGTACAACCTTTTGTGAGTTTGTGAATTTCCATTTCTTCTCCTATTTTCTTTATGTTTATGGGGTTTTAAAGCAGAAAACATAAGGGTATTTGTTTTCAAAATAAAGGTTATAAATGAGTTAAAAGTTTAAAAATTTTGGGCTTTTTTGTTATAAAATATGAGTTTGGAGCTCACTTTTCCACAGGGGTTGTGCGGGTGTGGGTCTTATATCCACTACTTGCGTACACTATTAACATTATTTATTTTTTTCAATGACGAAATTTTCTGTAATTTATTTAACTTATTTATTTTATAATACGAATTATTTTTCTGTAATTATTAATTTACCCTTTTGTAAAAATATTAAATATATACAATGAAAAATATATTAAATAAAAGTTAACAAACAACTCCGTAATATATACAAAATTCTATAGAATAAAAATAATGAAACTATACACCAATAATAGCATAAAGAATAGTCACACATGATAGTTAATATTGATAACACAAGGGATAATAGTTAATTGTTAGATATATACATGATTGTTTCTGGATTGCATTGGATTGATTGAATTGATTTCGGCTCGATTCTATCGCCTTTCCTCGACACATACATTAACTCTGTATTTTCTGGGCCCCATCTTGTAGTATTTATTGAGGGTGAATGTGGTGATGTCCTACCCTCATCATTCAAAACTAAAGCAGTGTATCTTGAACTTACTAAAACAACATTTTGTTGTTACCTTTTAATTAACAATAGCCCTTATTAAGATTATTCAAATTCTTATTTTTATTCATTTTTTAATGATAATACTCAAAACGATATTCACAATAATCATGTAATATATAAACAAAATTTCGAATTATCCTTGGAAAATATTTACAATGTCTTTTGACATTCTGAGCAATTGCGATATATAAATTTTGATATGCGGGTTCATTCAAGCGCAAAGTCTAGTTGGGCTCAATTGCTTCAATCGACTCAAACCACACCCTGGCCGCAGTCTATTACCCTATTTTTTATTACAGTTGTCATTTGGTCAACTATACTATGCCTACAAATGGAGTCTGTATTAATTTTGAAAATTTTCATTATTTTTTTTGGTTTGCACAAGATTTTAAATTCAGTTCTGATTATTTTATTTAAATGATACGTTTTTGTTACATGTAAACTAAAAACTAAAAATCAGCTTTAGCCCATTGTTGAGGTCCCAATATTTGAAACACTCAATTTTACTGGTTCTTATATAAATAAAACACAAGTCTCAATATAAATATTTATTAATAATAAAAATTACTTAAAATGCAAGTTTCCAAATAAAATCGTATTATCAATTCAAACAATTATTTCTTTTATTCAATTGCTTTTGAGCTACTTTAAAATGACTCCAAATATGTATTTTGTTAATATGCTATGTAATGCGTGCTTATGTAAAAATTACTGCGTTTTAGAAAATCTGTGAGACAAATTCTGTACTATCTCGTGTTTTAACTATTTCTCCAGATTAACCTTCGAAATCACTATAACGCTAATTTTTGGCGATTGTTCGAAATATTATTGAAGTATATATATTATTTTGAAATAAATTATTTTAATTTCCGGCTTATATGCACGGAATATTATTTAATATATTTTACATATGTCTTTTGTAATAAATATTTTATTAATATTTTTAACTTATAGAACAGCAGATGTTTTTTGATTGCCTAGATAATATTGAAAAATATATTTATTTCCTGCTTGTACGCACGGAATATATAATTTTTTAATATTGTTAAAACATAATTATATATATATATATATATATATATATATATATATATATATATATATATATATATATATATATTTTTGTATAGTATTCATTGTACTTTAAATAATTTATCTTGACTATTATAATTAATATTTTATAATATAATAATTTTATTCAATCCACTTTTTATTATAACGTTAAGTTTATGATAAACTTTAATTAATAAAATATTCACAAAATCATGTCTGTACATAAAAATTAATCAATAAATAAACCTTTAAAGAATAAAGAATAAAAATTAATCGACAGTTAAAGAATAAAATATACACATAAATGTCATAATTGTCATCAAGAATAATCAACACATAAATGATATTCAATTAATTGTCATAAAGGATAGTCACACAAGGGATTATCACAAATGATTGTCATTTAGATATATACATTTGATTGCTTCTGGATTGTATTGGATTGGACTGACACATCCAAATACATCTTCATTTGAATACAAATGAAGTTAATTTCGTTTTAGGTCAACTAACCTATTTGAATAAAATTGAAAAAATTTAACCTGTAATTATTATTTAAGTAATAATATTTACGAATGAAATAAAGAATAAATGCTTAAATTTAATTTTAATGGCATGGAATATATTAGAAGAGTTGAGAATGTTGTTTTATTAATTATTTAAATTTTTTATTTATATTTCATTTTTGAATGTTTGACAAGTAAATTTTTGTTTTTCAAAAAACCTAATTATTTTATGTTAAAGGTTTTTTATAGAATTTAATTAGTATTTAATTTGAGAATTTTAGATAAAATTTATCAAAATTTACTTGTTCTAATAAATATTTAGCATATGATATGGAAAAAAAAGTAGTAAAAAGACCAATTTTTGATCATGTTAAAAGAAATTTTTTATCATTATTTTTCCCTGCACTTTTAATAGGATTTATTGTTTATGACTTGAAGCTTACTCGCCGGGAAAAAGTACTAAACATTTACTTTTATGATAATTTAATACTTTCTTAGGAAAAAAAGATATTAAACGAAAAGGTTAGGTGTTATTCTTGATAATATCTTTATTATATTTTAGATGGAAGTATTAATAAAAAAGGAATGAAATGTAATTATTAGTATAGTGTATTTATAATAAATTTAAGATTTAACTTTAATTTTTATTTTGATATTTATTATTTTAATACTTTTTATGGTTAAACATTAAATATTGAAATTATGAGAATATGGCTTTATGTAGCTTATCTGAAAACGAGAGTATATATTTAATTTTCGTTAAATTATATTATTGAGCAATTTTGAAATAAATCTATAATAGATATTATGTAACATTTGGTCTTAATTTCTTTACTGCATTTTTATTGAATATAAATAATTGATTCCTAAAGTGAGGTCACTTCCTGACTCAACTTGGACATTCAATTCAACAAACATGATCATAATAACTATTTCACTGTTCCTCAACAAGTATCATGTTGTCAATTCGAAAGTTGATGTTAGTAAATATATGTGGCCTTACTGCATATGTTAAGCAAAAACAAAAACTACTGTTCCAGAAAAAAATCATAAGCATCAATGGCGTAGCTAGGGTGATTGAAGGACTGAACAAGATTCATATTTTACTACCCTCAACACTAAAAACCATTATTTTATCAAATTTAGTAAGAGTCATCTAAAATACCTTTTTTTATATTTCTTCACTTTCTTTAATTTTAAAGCTTCGAAACGAATTAAATTGCGAGTGACAATATAACCATCTTGGCGTTGAGAGAGAACCCAGTCATTTAATTAAACTTCTAAAGCGGGAAACGAAGCAATATTTCCACGACGAGTGCGTTTTGTATAACGCATCACAATCAACGTCTCCATCTTGCGCCAATCACAAACCAGCTTTTCATCAACACCAAACTCACGAATAGCATTTGCATTTCCATGAAGTTCAGCAAATTGAACAACTTTTAACTTATAGCTTGCCTCATGAAGTTCTTTTTAATTCACTCATGACCTTGTTATTGTATAATTATATTAATATTAATTATACTGTTAGGTTCTGATCTGGTGGATAAGATATTTCCTAACACAGACTGAAATATCTGACTCCATTTATTTATATATATATATATATATATATATATATATATATATATATATATATATATATATATATATATATATATATATATATATATATATATATATATATATATATATATATATATATATATATATATATATATATATATATATATATATAACCATAACACCATATAAACAATAATAATTAAGAGAAAAGTAACAGAAAATAAAAACATTTAAATTAAAAAACAAAAATCAAACAAACGCAAGAAGTATCACATGAAAATTGAGTCAAACACAACTGAGAAACATAAAAATACAAAAACAAACTCGAATAAAGTCGAAAAACTGTAACAAAGCTAAATTCTAGACGAAAAGCCAGAACAATTCATAAAAATGGCGAAATCCATCATGGAAGCAATAAAAGTTAATAAAAATAAATAATTTAGTTTAAAAAATAAAAATTCAAGAAAAGAATTCAGAGAAAACGATTCTAAAATAAAATTAACTTTAATTTAATATAGACTGTTCTGGAAATGCCCAAATCCATCATGGAGGCAAATATAACGAAAAATAATTATAAAATAAAATTTTAAAAATAAAAATAAAAATTATGGCACAAAAATTGCCATTAAAATCGTTAAAGATCGAAAATAAAATGTTCTAGAAATCAAAAAGAATTCGAGTTTGTTTTACTTCATCAATGCATACACACGTACTTGCACATACAAAACTAGCTATATATACCGCCACGTTTTCGTCACAAATCACAAATCTTATATGCCAAAAACTTTTTGCAACTATTTTATATCGGAAACGAAAAGTAAGGAGTATTTTTATTGTATTCATATAGATTATTGTAACTTACTATTATATTATAGCCGAAGGTTTCGGTGTATTATATTCTATGTGTGTTATTTCGGTGATATTGTATTCTATACGTGTAATATATAACCTATATTATATTCATGTTAGCGGGTGTGTAAGTGTGAGGAAATCTGGAGAGCCCGATAGAGTCACCGTTAAAAATGTGGCGGGACAATCGGGTGTGCGTGTTGTGTAAGGATTTTATGACTATGAGTAGACAAAATAAAATTTAGATAATACTAATTAATACAACGAAATCACGAAAGTATTATTAAAATAGAATTAGTTATATGAACAAACGAATAAAAACGAATAAAAACACAATTTAGATAGTATTGCAACTAGATAGTATTAGACAGTATTAGATAGTATTGCAAGTATTATTAAAATATGTTAGTTTTATGAACCAACGAACAATTTAAAACTCCAACTTTATTTAAATAAAAATTCTAAAACCTTAAAGAGAGTAAATTTCCCTCTGTTATATTCATTTCGTTGACTTTCATTTGGATATTTCAGTTTTAAATTGACTATAACTAATAAAACAATATTGTATTTATTTCGTTGATTTCTTATTTTTTTATGATGGCCGTTTTAAACTGTTTTTGAGGACTTTATTATTTGGTGAGAACCCAACGATATAGACTAAGATTGAACGCTGGATGTCGAATAAATTTTTCTTATCCACATGTGCATGTATATGTATAGCTATCTATAATTTCTCTAAATTACAGTGTTCAAATTATTCGAGAACCTGAGGAAGGACCGGGAGCAAGCTTAACAAGGTCTTCAGGCAAGAATCGCGAAGTTTAAAGGGCGATGCCGTGAGCTCGGAAGTACGTGATTCAGCCGGGCCGAAATGAAAAAACGGATGACTCAAATCCAACGGCTTCAGTCTCAAGCAGATCAAGATCAAATAGAAATCCGCGCCCTGAAGATTCAGGTACGCGCACGAGAGAACAAACTGAACAAGCGATTCATCGATGCGGCGACAACTGCACAAATCCGACCATTGCCAACGGGATTGGCCGAAATTTATCCACCGGCTTAGATGAGTAGATCTAACGTAAACGGTTGGGACGCAACACACAGGAAAAACTGAAGAGGCTCAGATTAGAAGAGTAGGAGCACGAAATACATTTCAAACGCAGATGATATTGTAAATAGACGTGCACACGGAATAAATTATTTAATAAAGTGGTATATATTTTGGTATGATTAGTGTCTGAATGATTAGAAAACGAGTGGATATTTGGGAAAACAATGTAGATGAGGACCAGAGTAAATCGGACACATATCTTCTATCGATAGTCCGTGAACCCAATGAGCGCCCGACAATTATAATGCGGATAACGCGCTCACTTTATGGTAGATTATCGCTATATAGTTTTTTTAAAAAAAACTTCTCCACGTGCAACAAGCGGTGACTAAAATTGTAAATTCCATTGAATTAGGACAAACGATACAAAAAAAATATAAAAATACATTACAATTTATAAGTTTTGTTTCCCAAAAATGCCGTTAAATACTAAAGCAAAGAAATCGATTCTTTGAACCGTCCTCATATAAAGAACAAACGCTGGATCTAATGGATCAAGAAGGAGGGTGTTTCCCAAAATTTCCGCGATCAATTAGATAAAGAGTCATCTAAAGTTCCTAGTATAATTCACTTCTAAAATTTTAATCCAACGAGTAAGATAGACCGAAATTCTGCTTCTCGTAGTCGGGTGTGCGATTACCTTTTAAGTTTATAATTAAATAAAATTAAATAACCTGATGGTTAAAATTCTATTAATTTTTCTAAATTGATATAGCTTTTCTGATTATGATTTTTTGATTTACAAGAGTTCCTTTTTATACTGAATTAGTCAACAGCTAGAATATTTTTCTTCTCCCACAACTGGTATTTTTTTAGTTTACTTCAATTAATTCTTAAGAATTTTATTATTGTCGCTTTCTGACCACAGCTGGTGCTATTCTTGTTTAATGCTTTTAATCAGTATTGATTTTTAAACTGGGATATTTCTCTGACTAAGTACCTAATGTACTTCTAATTCAGTGGTGGCCAACCCAAATCAATCGAAGGGCCAAATTTTCGGAGAAATACTTTCACGGTCCACAATAAATTCATTTAAATAAATATAATTCGTTTTTACGATTCAAGTAAACTTAGAATCAATTTTTTAAATTAAAAACATGCTTAATTCGAATATGAATTCTAAAAAAAACAATTATTGATTTGATGTTTAAAATTGTGTCCGAGTCACATCAAAACGCTTCGCGGGCCACCGGTTGGCCATGGCTGTTCTAATTTATACTAAATTATTATTTTTTAAATTCGATATATATATATATATATATATATATATATATATATATATATATATATATATATATATATATATATATATATATATATATATATATATATATATATATATATATATATATATATATATATATATATATATATATATATATATATATATATATATATATATATATATATATATATATATATATATATATATATATATATATATATTTAAATGAAATTTTGGTTAATAATTTAACTATAAACTAAGTGAAGAAAAAAGACAAATAAAAGCGGGATCATGCACAGAATCGATAGTAAAGGAAAGTGTGGTGGAAGCAGTATTAGAAAAAGCCAAAAGCAATTACGAAAGGCAAGAATCCGGAAATCCGAGAAAAATCAATAAAAGGTAAAATCATCGAAATCGAATGGGAAAAACTGGACAGGTATAGAGTAGTTGA
This sequence comes from Schmidtea polychroa, assembly GCA_959609185.1. Lineage (NCBI taxonomy): Eukaryota > Metazoa > Platyhelminthes > Tricladida > Dugesiidae > Schmidtea > Schmidtea polychroa. The sequence goes on along the minus strand of CAUHTR010002689.1, from coordinate 21,566 downwards.
TGGTCAACAAGATGATGGTTAGAGATTTATCAGAAAATGGTTAGGAAGGGTCGAAAAGCATGCAAATGTGTAAAAAAAGAAAACGTTAATTAATTTATTAATTGGATAATAGAAAACCCGAGCTAATGGGAAACCCGAGCCAATGGAGAACCCGAGAGATGAATGAAACCCGAGCTGGGTAAACAAGAAGGAAAGTAAACAGAAGGAAGATTTGGGCCCATTAGCTTGACACAATGATTAATTGGAAAAGAGCAAGGAGATGATAGTGCGTGTAGAAAGGCCGGAAGGGATATTAATTATCTTGGTTCGTTGGACCATTATGGGTGACAGCCGAAGCAGATACGTGGAAGCAAATGTCAAGTGAAAGATTGGCTCGGCATCCCGATTTTGAGGAGTATATAAGGAAGGGGAAAATCAGAGCAAATCGGCATTTTGCCTCAGCTAGGGTTAGAAGAAACCGAGTTAAGAATAGGTAAAACGAATTAAGGAGATTAGGGAAAAGAAGACATAGAATAGGAATACGGAAAGGAGAAAAAGAATCAAATCAAACAGAGAAAGAGGAAAACGTGGGTCAAGAGAATCTAAAGAAATAAAAGGTGAATATTATCTATTTACAAAGCATCAACGCCGAGCGGAGAATCGGTAATAGTCAGGGCCGCCGCGTGGGTAAGAGGCGCCTTCGTGCCAGATTTCTTTCAGCACCCTTCCCTGAACTGAACCCCCATGTCAAAAACTATGACTTGTTATGAATTTAATCATTAGAATATTTCCAATGAATACTTTTATTTTAAAAAATAATTACAGCTTATATAATACGATAATATACAGGCATGGGTTATATACATACAATATATAATACTAAATCTAAGCAATCAATAAAATTTGCTTGTCTCAAACATATATTAAGAATTAGATTACTTTATAATTATTCATCACTCAAAAATCAAAATACTTTTTACATATTTACTCTTCTAGCTTTAGCAGCTACAAAGTTTTTATGAGATCGTTAATATCTATGGAATCCAAAATATCGCTTTCTATAGATATTATGGATAAGTCCGTTAATCGTTCTTCTTTCATGGTAGACCGTAATTAGTTTTTAATTAGTTTTAACTTAGAGAAACTTCTTTCTCCAGAAGCAACAGACACAGGTAATGTTAAAAAAATGCGTAATACAATAGTTATATTCGGGAAGATCTCATTTAATGCATTTTTATAAATGTAATTTAAAACCTCGTGAGGAGACAAGTCAGATTTTATAAAAAATTGAATGGTTTTTAATTCTTCGTTTAGAGCTATACCATCAATATCTTCATCGTTTAAGTTTGCACCGTCGGTTAATTTTATATGCAAATCTTTGCAGTGTTTCAATAAATCCTCATTATCCCATTGTTTTAGTTGGTTGATGTCGTGTATTATTTTAAAATCTTCGTTGTGCTGTTGCAATTGTTGAAATCGTTCTGAAATTGACGATATAGTGGTGTCCAGAATCGCGAAGTAGAAGTTAATTTTAAAATCATGTTTTGCATCCTTCACTGTATCGTCTGATGCTTCGTAATCGAATAACTTCCTTTTTTTCGCTTTCGAGTTTCAGGGAAATCAGGCTCAATATCAAGTTCTCTAGCTTTAGCCATTGCAGACGTCACAAGTTCTTCAAATTTATCATCAGTTCTAAGACTTTAAGTTGTTCAAAATTGAATTAAGATTTCCTGTTACTAATTGTAAATCGAATATGGGCTTTTGCATTATTTTGCTGACAATATTGACAAGATTCAATATATCATACCAAATTGAGACGGAACACAAAAATTTAAAAGAACAAATTTTTGAAATTATATTATTTGCTTGAGCTCTAGAATCCATGTCTTTTGTGTGGTCATTAGTGATATCTAATATAGCTTGATAAATTTCTGACATATACATTTTCAGAGGTTTCAGGGCTTCTATCCGACTTTCCCATCTAGTTGCAGAAAGTGGTTTTAGGGTTAAGTTTTTAACGTATTTTTTTATACATCCCACCGTTTCACACTAATTGAAAAATAATTATATAGTTCTTGAATCACACTAAAAAAATTTACCGTCTCAAATGAAATTTTAGCTGCATCGTTCACTACCAAATTTAATGAATGAGCAGCGCATGGAACAAAAGAAGCTCGTGAATTTATTTCAAGAATTTTTTGTTGAAGTCCATTATGTCTCCCACGCATATTAGCTCCGTTATCGTACGACTGTCCGCGTAAATCTGATATATTAATGTTCATTAATTTCAAATGGTTAATGATGAACTCGAATAAACCTACACCGGTTGTGTCAGTTACACTTTGGAATCCTAAAAAATGCTCACGAATTTCTGCAACATTTCTCGATTTATTGTGATAAACAAATCTTATGACAATGGTTAACTGTTCAGTATGGCTTATGTCTGGTGTTGTATCAAGAATGATTGAATAATATTTTGAAGAGTAGAGCATTTCTAAAATCTTTTTCTTAATAGCATCACTAATTATTTCATTTTGAATCTGATCACCTAAATAATGACTAATATTCTTTTTCTCAAACGTTTGACCGCGATGTAAATGTTCATCCATTATTGGATCGAATTTTGCTATGGTTTCTATTAATTTCAAAAGGTTTCCGTTGTCGTTTTGAAAAAGATTTTTAGATGAACCTCTAAATGCCAAGCATTGTCTGATAAATACTGTATTATATGAAAAATTCGTTCCACGACCGATCGCCAATATTTTTTTTCGGTTTCGTAGAGTCGTTGTTGCATTGAATCAATTGTACAATTTTTTAGTGACATTCTCAATTCGCTATATTTTGAACTGTTTTTTATGTGCCCAACACTAGTTTCGTTAACTTTTAATATGTGGCTTAAGTGTTGCCAATCATTACAACCACTAGTAAGTTGTGTAGTATTGTCAGACATTAATTTGCTAAAGTAACAAAATACTGAATTTTGAGTTTTCGAATAAAGCAAATAACTCCTGCAAATTTTTTCCCCGTTTGATAAAGTTCGATAATAATAATTATCAGAAAATTTACGTCCAGACTCATTTTTTGCGAAGTCTTTCAAAATTAATTGCTTAGGATCATTTTCTATTAAACAATCTCTTAATTTCATATTAATTTGTTTTGGCCAAGTAGCCGGATCGTTAAAATCAATTTTTTCGGAATCGGAATCGGTTTTATTACTTTCTTTCGATTCGTTTTCTATTGTAGAGTTTGTGGATACACCAGAAGAACTTTGTGTTTCGAGATTCAGGTCTTGATTTTCTTCCGTTGCAGTCATAGTAGGATTAATAGTTTTAATAGTGAATTTATCTAAAGAACCTGATAGCTTTTGTCGAGCGTCTTCTCGCTGAAGTCTATTTTTCTTATTTTGCGCGCCTGATAATTTTGATTTTTTTCCGATTCCAGACATCTAAGGATTTTAAGTTAAAATTTATTATACATTGTAATTATTTAATATTGTTATTTAATATATAATTAGTTATTTAATATTGTAAATTATACTTACGTTGAAATTTTATAATGAATGCCTGATGAAAATCAATAAATATTTGATTTACGCAGAAGACAAATGCAGTGGTGGTCTTGACTAGACGTAAATTTGCGTAAACTTGACTAAACGTAAACTTGACTAGACGTAAATGTGAAATGCCGCGCGTCGCGGTGACGCCTTTATCGAACGAAGTTGAGCGATCTACACCAATTGCATCGCACGAAGTCACGAGCGCGCTTTCATAGCGTGGTAGAATAAGGTATACGTTGCGCCCGCGTTTCCAGTATCTCTCTAATAAATCCATATTTGTCACTTTCTCTTTTTTATCATTTAATTTTTTTATATTTTTTTTAAATTTTTTTTATTTAGTGAGGTGGCGCAATATGAACAATCGTACGCGGCGGCCCTGGTAATAGTAATAGTAAAATAGCGGAGAATAGTAATTTAAATATTCTATTTTTATTTATAATTTATTTTAAGTAATTATATAATACTATTATTATATTTATGCTATTTTTAGTAATTTTATTTATTCGACTTATTATTTTATCGTAATTAGCCCTTATGGTTATCGTTTTATCGGATCCAACCCCAACAATACTACAACTGTATTTTATAGAGATCAACATCTCTTGGTGGATATTTTATAGTATTTATAAACAAAGACAGCGCGTAGACAAAATTAGGTTTACGCGCTCAAGGCAGCTTGTTTGTTGATTGTGGACACCCTGCAGCGGTACAATTCAATATTATTATTATTAGGTCAAGTTGTATTTAAAAATGGAAATTCCCAGAAAGTTCTTAAAATTTAACATTTTTGAGGTTTTGTTATTTTTGGTATAAATCGTATTAAGATTATCTCTTCCTGAAATGTTTGAAATTTTCCGACTTGTACTCCAGTATATACGGTAAACGACGAATATTTCAAATTCCACAATACCAAAATTTTTAAAGTTCATTCTGGCGTCCGAAAACACCTATATCTTAACCCCTAACTACACATCTACTAATCTCATTAATCAGGTTATCCAAATTTTGGTCATGCACAAATATATTAAATAAAGGAAAAGAAAATAAATTAAATTTTAAAAAGATTTAATGAAATTTAAAAATTGATAGTGGGTATCTTTTATTAAAATTGTTTGTAGGGTCTCTATAATTATATCGGATTATGAATAATTGCTGCAGACTTGAAGAAATATTTCAAATTGAAAAATTGTAGCAATTAAGATCTTCCATTTTCATGAGATGTTTTATTAATAAATTTCTTACAATCTAAGGATATTTAAACAACTTCATTTTGAGAATTCTAATGTTTAATTCTAATTTTAATGTTTACTCTTACATTCTTCGTATAAAATGTTTAATCTGCTCTATGTTTCTGAATAATATATAACCATTGTAAAATTCTGTTACATAACTTACGTAATTCTTTTCAATAATTGTATTCGTTTATGATTTCTGATTTATTTATAGTACTTTTTCTTATTAAAGCTCAATTACCAATCTCAAAATTTCTATCACGGGTTCATTTTATTTCCGCTTTCCTATTATCAATCCATTCTTTACTTAGCGCTTTGCCAAATATTGCCTCACCTGGAGATGTTTTAATTGTCTTATTAATTGTCTCTATTCAGCATAAATTCTATTCCTGGTAATAATTTCCACCAATCTCGATATTTATTCTTTTAAATGACATTTGCAAATATTCTCTTTTTGTTTCAAACTGACATTCAATTTGACAATTTGCCGAATGATGATAAGGATTAGAATAACATATCTTCGTGTTATAATCCCTTGATAATTTGTCTCTATCAACTCTCATTATTCGAGGCGGACCGAATTTAAATAATCAACAGCTTCTTATCACATTATATTCATTTTGCGAATATATAGCTCTTGGTACTGGAAATTTTTACTTTTTATATCTATAAGTCTTAACATGTATTATTTCCATATACATAGTTTAGGAAAGGACCAAATATAGCCATGTAAACTATCTCGAATATTTTAGAGTCTTCTTGAAACAATATCGGCTCTCCTGTTTTATTAGACACATCTCAAGCCTTTCGTAATTTTGGCATCCTTTTACTATTTCTTTTATTTTACTATTGAAATTATGTATAGTAAATCTGTGACATATGTATATTTTATTTTGTGTGTTAATATAATATAAACTTATTCATTGCAAACAGGTGTATAGTTCAATGTGTTCATGTATTCAATGTCATTTTGAATTCGATATTCAATGCTCTAATTTCGATCTCCGACTTTGATTGCAAAAAATCTTTTTAGTGGTTTGACTGTAGAAAATACTGGCTTTGTTAAGAAAAGGTGATTATAAAAAATTTTAATATCCAAAAAAACCACCATCAAACATCATAAATAACCTCTGATCTTGAAACTACGATTTTGGCATGTTATTGTGTAATAGGTCAGTTTAAGTAATTGAGTAATATTTATTTATCATTCTTCCTTACAGGCTCTTATAATCTTCGTTTTAAGTGACAAGGATCTTTATTTGTCAATAATATTTGTTGTTTAAAAATATTTTTTTATTTCTAGAAGTTCAAACCACATTTTTATTTTAAGTATAATTCCGATTTTCGGCATCCCTGAGGTTAGAAGTGGGAAGATCTATAACATAGGTCGTGGGTTCAATATTACGTTTTCGATGTTATCATAACTTTTATATGAGTAATATTCTCTTCGAATGATATTATATATCGCTTATTATATTTCAAGGTATAGTAAACTCATTATTATTATTATTATTATTATTATTATTATTATTATTATTATTATTATTATTATTATTATTATTATTATTACTATTATTATTATTATTATTATTATTATTATTATTATTATTATTATTATTATTATTATAAAAACTTTATAAAAACTTTTTTCAATTTTCGCCACTGATTTCTTTTCAATTGATATTGTATTTATTAGAAATTTTTCGACTATGAATCAGTAAAGATATCGATGTTTTTTGATATTCAAGAATTTTTGGCATTGCTTTTTTCAATGTGATTTTGATCATATCTATTAATATTGAGAATATAGGGGAAAATAAATAAGGAAAAGGCAAGAAGTTGTAAAAATTAAAAGAAAATAAAACACCAATTAAAACAAAATTAAACCAGTACACTTAATTAGAAAGTAAAAGAAAAATAAATAAAATCAGAAAACGCAAAACAGCCGCCAAAAATAGACATATTTTTTTACAAAACACGCGTCAATATACTGAAAAGAGAAATAAAGAACTAAGAAAATATGATAATACAACCAATCAGGATATGAAATTTTAAAATAAAATGAATTAAAACAAAAAAATAATTAAATTAATTTAAAGCTAATTTAAAAAGAAACTAAAACAAAAACATATTTTATTGGCATCCTAGGGGCAATTATCTCACCAGACTCAAATGACCTTCAAGTTATTTGGTAACTAGGGGTCTTGAACTTTCCTATGCGCGTTAAAGCCTAGAGCTCCAAACACGACTGTTGCGATTAAATTTTAGCGTCCAAATCTGCATTGAATCGAGTTGGAGCTCGAGCTACATGCAACGACACCGGAGGTTTAGGCTGGTTCGACAACTGGATTTGAGATTGGGTGTTACCAGCCAATTCCGTGATCCACCACGCTTTAGCGCGCTGTCGTCCCATTCTACGAGTTCTTGTATAATGGTTCTTTTTTGGGTCAATAGAGACCTGAGTATTAGATGCACTTAGAAGAGTGATCTTAACTGAAATAGCAGCACCACTCACAGGGTCTTGAGTTTCAGATTTTGCAGTCACCACTAAATATTGAATTTGCATGATTTTGAGCATTGGGTTTTTTCGCCTAGGGTGTTTTTCTCACACAAGAGTTCGTATTCCCTCTTCCTAAATTCCGTTGCTCTCTTTTCTAGTCTGGCGATCTTTCGATGTCAGTTCGTGAGACGACATCCATTTTGTTGGTTCTCTTTTACAGTTTTGAGATAATGGTGTTGTCGTCAAGTTGACGAGTCGTCTGGGTTTTTGCATTGGTTAAGATTTTCATACAATAAAAAGAAATGAAAACGATAAAAGTCCTAATATATTGAATCTCTGGTTAGAAATGACGACACAAATGGCTCAAATCTCGAATAAATGAAGGCTATAACCTAAGAGAATATATGGATGTTATGGAATGGAAGAAGGTGAAGAAACAAATAAAATGAGACCAAGAACCGAAATAAAAATAAATGATCAAACTATAAACGCCTTAGTAGATACATGGGCAGCAGCATCATTGATAGAAAATGAGCTATTAACTGAAAAACAACGACAAAGTATTATACCAACGAGTGACGAATTATTATCACTTTCTTCACAAACAATACCCAATAAAGGGAATGTAAAGCTCATAGTCTATTTTGAAAATCAGAAAATAAATCATATATTTAGAGTAGCAGACATATGCTAAAGAAAATGCATACTAGGTATAAACATTCTTAAAAATTAAAAGGATATGTAATAGACAACAAAATAAAGAGAAAAATAAATAAAAATTGCAAAAGCAATATAAATGTCTACGCAATTGGAGAATTTGAATTAGAATATGAAAGTGATAACATTATACCCATAAAGGTAAACGTTCAGAGTGAAAATATTCGAACCAAACACCACCATCACAAAAAATAACAATATTATGATAGCAGGATGTACAATACCTAAAAATGGTATAATTCCAATAAGAATTGCCAATTTCGAAAATAAAAATGTTAAAATATATATAGGTACGAAGTTTGGACAGTTATCTAAGTGTGAATTAAACAAGCAAGAGATAGGACAAGTATGTATAATGGAAAACGATGGTGAAAAGATCAAATTACAAAACCAAGAAAATAATATCAAATTCTACGATAGAATTAAAATAACTAATAACTATTTGACCACAATACAACAGAAACAATTACAAACCCTAATTGATGAATGCAATGATGTTTTTGCTAAACATGAATTTGATTTAGGAGATATTGATATTATAAAACACGTTATTGATACAGGAAATGCCAGGGCACTAAAACATAGATTTACGTCACCCCTTACAAACTTAGGGAAGAAATGAAAAGACAGATTAACGAATTAAAAGGGGCAGGAGTAATTAGACAAAGTTTTTCACAGTTGGCATCACCCATAGTACCAGTTAGGAAAAATGATGGCGAAATAAGGATGTGTATTGATTATAGGAAATTAAATGAAGTTACAGTCAAAGATTCATATCCAATTCCTAAAGCGCAAGAACAATACGACAAACTGAGAGGCGCCAAATATTTTCCAGTTATAGATGCAAATAAAGGATACATGTAAATTCAAATAGAAGATGGAGTTGAAGAGAAATCAGCTTTTGTAATTGAGGATGAATTATATGAATTTCTAAAATTACCATTCGGGATGGTAAATGCACCAGCAACTTTCCAAAGATTAATGAACACTATAGTGATAGATGTACAACACTGTGCCGTTTATATGGATGACATATTGATAGCTTCAAAAACATTCGAAGGACACATCCAAGACATAAAAAATGTATTAGAAAGATTTCGAAAATCCAAACTAAAAATCAAACCTACAAAATGCAAATAGGCAGAACCTTCAGCATTATATCTAGGTCACATCGTTTCAATTGAAGGAATTGTTCCAAACCCAGACAAGATCAAAACAGTAAAATAATTCCCCATACCAAAAAACGTAATGTAAATACAAGGGTTTTTAGGCCTCAACGGACATTATCGAAAATTTATAGAAAACTGCGCAAAAACTGCATCTCCATTAATTGAACTAACAAAAGGAATAAAAACGAAAGAAGATGGTAGAAAAACACAGGTTGTACAGAAAACAAATAATGATAGTGAAAAACCCCAAAAGTTATGGACTCCGAAGCAACAAAATGCCTTCGAACTACTTAAAGAAAGCTAACAACCGCACCTATATTAAGATATCTGGATTTTACTAAACAATTTATTATAATGACCGACGCCAGTGGAAACCAAATTTAATATTAAAATCACATCTCGAAAAATATCACCACCTCAAATACCAAAATTCCACAAATTACCACTAAACAAACCCGAAATAACAATAAACAACTGGGAAGAATATCAGAATCTCTTTATACCCTCAACAAAAACCTTTACACAAAAAATGGCTCTTTTATATAATAATGTTTAGTATAGTATTAATAAAAATAATAATAATATGGATAAGTACTCAAACTTATAGAAAAGATAAGTGGAAGAGACAGCGTTATCGGAGTCATCTTATTAGATATGTACCAGGAAGATACACACTATCCACTCTATGTTAAAATTAATCACCCAATCAAATCTCACTTAGCAATTTACCCAATTATATTGAGAAAATACATTTATCAATAAAATTTAAACATAAATTACTATATATGTGTCCAGTAATTTATAAAAACTACCCATATCTGATTATATATTATATTGCATCTCATGGTAGACCTTATGGTTGCATTAATATAAATTATATAATTTATTTTTCTTTTAGATCATTACAGCTATCAACCAGTCAACCAACCGAAAAATCAATACAGCAACCAAATCCATCAAGTTCTCTCAAGACAACATCACTTTCAAGTTCATACACATACATTACATACAAACACCACACAGCATTTACCTCATAAAATTCAACATCGAGAAGGTTCAAGCTAAAAGAACTAATCGGCAGTTTTGAAGAGAGTCTAGATACAGATAGAGACGTTAATAGAAGTATAAATATTCCCCACAGAATATTAATACACGCAACAAAAACAACAATATCCCTAAAACACAAAGAAAACATTTTAACAACAGGAAATAACATATCCATGATGTTCAAAACAATCAGAAATAGGAAAATATCATCAGAATTCAACAATATTATAATAAAAATGCACAACATGCCACGTGTCATAGCAATCGAGATGTTATTTGTGCCAACATTAAAAAACCTTTTTAAAAGTTTAGAACCCATCTGGTCAAACATCACAATGGATTGCATATTTATAGAAGAAAAAATAACCTTTACAAAATAAGTGCTTACAACCGAAGAGAGAAAGGAAAAAATAGTATTTGTCGACATTAAAGCAGTAAATGATTTTAATAGGAACCTTAGACCAGTATGTGTCTGTATAAGAAATTACAAAGGAGACTGTCTATTTCAAAGTAAAATAACCCCAAGAGCTAAGGTATGGCAAGTTTTCCCGGAAAAAACTAATGCCAACAGAGAAACTATCTTAGGTAATATGGATGAATACGTAGTCCTATTAGAAATAAAAAGACATTTATATGGTAAAATCATAGTCGGATTTGATATCACCAAAAAATGAAATGTGTAACAATTAGCCTAGATGAGATCATGGGAATAAGGTAAATGTCGAATCAAAGGTACATGAAAACATTTGTAGAAAATATTCCGGATGACAGAATCAAGCTATCCAATCTTGAGTTTCAAGTAATAAAACATACGAATGATTTAAAAAGAAACAAAAAATTGAAAGACATATTATTGAAACTAGAACTCTTCAGCACCAATTATGCATGCCTCATAACCAGACTTATCTATATCCTCACCGAGATTGAATGGGAACAGGCGATAAAAAGAGAAATGGAAAAAATACTCTAAGCAAACAAGTATATAACAATGAAGATAAATACAAATGGAATGGAGATGGCGAACAAGCAGAAATGATAGAACCTATGGAAATGAATGATGAATAAGAACAATTGGAGGAGAAAGATGAACTATGACCAGAACCTACGATTTTAATAGAAGATATTCAGGAAAAATATATTACAATAATATATGACAAGAATATCAAGAAAACAACAATAACTAAAGAAGAAAAAGAGATAGATATTTACTTTGTAGAAAGAGGTTATGAGGAAATAACCTTAACGCCCCAGGGAGTAACGTTAGAGGATGGACGAACACCGATGATTTTGAAAATTAAATATTACATAATATGAGCAAATAAATACAAAATAAATATACATATACAATATATATACAATAATCAGTAATATCTATGTGATGAAAGGAATAAACATTACTATTGACTTGTGATAATAACTTATTATTAACAATTTGATGTGATCTATTAATTTATTTATTTATGCAATTATATTGATTTATTGGTTCTTGATGACATTTTAATAAAATAAACCCCGTATGAATAAATTTATCTTGTTTATTGAAACTATTATTGTCTATTTTTATTGTTATTATTATTCTTATCTTATTATTCCTCTTCTTCTTCTTCTTCTTCTTCTTCTTCTTCTTCTTCTTCTTCTTCTTCTTCTTCTTATTATTATTTCAATAAACACATGTTGATTGTTTTAAGTGCATTATGGCACAATTCAAAAAATATGCACTAAGTGCACTACGGTAAAATTTAATTATATTTAAAATTTTTATTTTAAAAAAGAAATTTTTTATTTTATAAATGAAAATATTATCACTCAAATAATTAGAGAAATTCAGAATTAATCCTTCAACCAAACGTGAATTAATAGTTTACCAATATGATAATAAATAGTACAATTAAATCATAAAAGAGCCAATTTTACAATTGCTGCAAAACAAATTGCAATGAGACTTGTACATATGTCAAATTAGAAAACATTAAGAATTTCAGCTAAAACAACTCCCCTTATTTGATGATAAATTACAAAATGAAATTAATTAGTTAATAAAATATTATAAATCAGGACATACAAAATCGACAATACAAATTTAGGAAAAATCAAATACAATGAAAATTATTTTAACATTGTTTAAATCAAAATTATTTCTCTGATGGACTATCAAATACAATTAATCCTTTGCCATGATTTCTTTGTGTTTTTGAACTGTTTTTACATATAGTTTGAATTGAATATATTTTAATATTTATTGCTAATCTTTTATTGAATTATTAGGAATACCTTTTGAAAACACTTTTATAACAGACAAAATACATTAAAGATACATTAAAGCGATAATTTCCAAAAATAGTAACAATTAAAGTCTGCACTTTAAAACAGAAATTCTATTAACTTTAACAAAACAGAGTGTATTGACATTCAAAATGGAGTGTCAATAGGGATTTTATATATAAGTCGACTAATTTCTCAATCAAACCAACTAAAAAATAAGAGCTTCTAAGAAGAATTGCAAATTCAGAAATTGATATTGCAATATAATTTAGAGCATACCTATTTACATATCCGACCTCAGAAAGCTGCAAGCATTCACATACACATACACACGCATAAATATGCATATAGACACTAATTATTTTTTAAGGTGATTGTTAATTTTATATTATACAATTTGTAATTGTGATAATCAAATAAAGTTTATTGAACCAGTTTTTGTGTTCTTATTTATATAGGAACCATCAAGTTGAGATTTGAGAACCTCAACATATGTATGTTTCTATAATGTAAGATTATTGATTTTTTTCTTATATTATAGGAAACGTATCTCGGTGCGCCATTCTAGGATTGGTTATGGATTTGGAATCGGCATTTTCATGATAATTGATTATTATATATTTTAAATGACACCCCCTAAGCGCCAACATATGCAATAAATTTTGGAAATTTATATTATGAATTTTTCATACAGAGCACAAAATTTTCAGTGGTAACTAATTTCAACCCATGTTGGTCAATGTATCAGGAGTGTTAGCACCAGAACCCAATTTTTATTGAAAACTATCCACTGAGAAACATTACCAACATCACTTAGCAGTGGATACCAATCGATAAAATCAAAATACTGGATCTGTGATTTTTTGAGGAATTGTGAAGATCCGTGTAAAACGTGGATCAAGAACAATGCTTATAATATGGAACTTATAATGAGTCAAAGAAATATTTTGAAAAAGATTTGAATATTTGAAATGATCATTTTCAATTATTCCTACATCTATCTTAGGTGAATTTTCTAAAGGTAACGGAGAAGGTAAATTTTCAGCGAATTGGTGCACGGCATAAGTCAACATTGCACTTTTCAAGTTATGTCATATACATTGAGTTAATCTTACAAGTTTCACTATCTGATTCTTAGACTCGTGAGAAATACATGAATTATCATTTCAGAAGTTTCGTTGTCATTAAATTTAGCAACTATTTCCAAATCATGGCTGACAAGATGGATTTTTTTAGATTGAAATATTTACTTTTCTAAATTGTGTCTTGACTGTACCTGGTAATATTTAAGAAATATAAAATTTTTGGATTATATGCTAGCATCAAATTAAAATTCTGCTCAATATTCTACTTTTTAATCTATTCTCTTCTTTTTATTCCAAAAATTTCGAAATTTTTATAATAAAACTATTTCAACTTTCAATTTTTTGTTAGATCATCTTGTAAAGTCACCTTGTAACTTTTAGAAGAAATAAATTTAATACAACCTATGGAAAGAATTCTATTATGGTTTAAATTAAAGAAAAATATATAATATTATAACATAAATTAATGTAGCTGAAGTTTAGAATATAGATTTATTTACAAAAATATATTTTAATTCGGTTTAAATATTCCGTTGTTTAAATATTCATATTTTAATTAGGACTATTAACGAATTTAATATTGAATTACTTTTGTATCTATCATTCCGTTTTAAATTGTTAATTAAGACTATGTTAATGAAATATTTATTTAGCTTAATTAAAAATGAAGTTATAACTCAAAGTTTTAGAATATATATAAAATTTCGATGGGATCTTCAAATGATATATCACTTGATTTTAAAACGAAGAAATAATATCATTAATATTAATAACTTGAAAATTCTTTACGAGGATATAAATATCGTAATAGTTTCTAAATCCATGATTTGATGATTAATCATGGAAATCGCAATAAACAGTTCTTAACCCTCAGTAATCAGTTGTATTATAATAGATATTGGAAAGCAGATTTTGAAACATATCATTATTTTCGGTTTTGTCATCAGTTGGACTATTCAACTAGTGGTATAATTTGTATTGGATACAATAAAGCTGGCTGTGGACAAGTTTCGAAAAGTTTTGAAAAAAGAACTGCTAAAAAACAATATTTAGCTCTAATATGGGGACATTTGAATTTGAACAATTGCAACCGTAAACTGACAAACGGGAAAGAGTGCTATCATGTTAGTATTGAAATCGGCTCAAAACATGTAACGTATTCTACTGGTTACAGTCAATTTATTCAATGTACAATTGATGATCCTTTATGTACTGTAAGCATTATAATTTAGCAATTTCATTCGATGTTTTAAAGTTTATAATATAATTTTTAAATATTAACCAAATAACTAACAAAAATAAACCTTTAAAAATTATATTATAACATAAAACAATTATATCATTCCAAATTTTGTTGATATAATTAATGAACAATTAGAGATAATATCAATGTTTTTTAGAATCCATTAAGGATAATTAGTTATAATAATTACTAACTAAATATTTTTGTATTACATTTTACCACTGTCATTATTAGCCTCAAATTCAATAAAATTGATGATACCTATATTGTTTATTATTTGCACAATTATATCTACGTATTTCTAACTGAATTAATTTAATTCTAAAAATGTGGTACCCCGTCAAAGGGGCCACCACATTACGGCCACGGACATAAAGGCCTCTGATTAAAGGACCCCTGTCAAAAGGGCCCCGCCAATAGGAACGCGTAGATAGAAAATTGAATTGGATCTTAGTGAATGATGATAATACTCAACTTTATAACTACGTACTATTAGGCATTTCGATACTATTATGAAATGCCTGTGAGCAAGCCTGACTCTGTTTCTCTTTCTGTAAACAAGTATTCACTCACATTAGGGGCCGTTACATTTTGCTTGCAAACAAATTTTTCTGGGTTTCAGTTTGAGTTTGCAAAGTGAAAATAATGTAGTGCAAGAAATAATAATAATAATAATATAAGTAGTATATAGCTTAATGCCCGTTTCGCCGTGGAGAAGACGACACCGGGGGCGTCCCCAAGGCTAAAAACATCACAACATAGCTCCACCCAAGGAATGATTACCGAAACCGAGGGTAATTCAGCAGGGCCGTCTTTATAATTGTTGGTGGCCAACGCAACATTAATTATGGGGGCCCTATAATATCGTAAAAAATGTCAGATAAAAATTCGATTTTTTAACTTATTATTAAATACACACATTTATAGAATTTACTTACCGCTACTTATGCGTTAATTCAGATTTATTCAAGTACCATCGAATGACACACAGCGTTAGACTCGGTGCTGTAAGAAGTTTAGAATTATTATTATTATTGAACGCAGTTTATTATTAATACAAATTTCTTGCATGTCTTCATTTCTGTCGGGAGGGGGTGGTCTAGGATTTGTGACATTGAGTGACTTTTATTGTATGTATGTTGACTTCAAAGCGACACCAATATTGTACGGTGACGTCATCCGTGACTTTTTAAGCGTCAATTGGTAAGTACCAAAAGAATGCCTACCTATCTCTGACTACAAACGATTTGGACTGTTAAAAATAGTTTCTATACGTTTGCTATATACGTTGCATATAGTGCCATGGAATGGCTTTTGGTGGGGGAGTAATTGGAATTTTATATGGACCAGGAGAGGCCGGAATAGTAAATTTGGAACGAATTCGATCAATCTTGTCAGTGAAGAATTCACGGAATGCGTTAGCAACAGTGGATGTGTCAGGCTGGTGTAAAATAGAATTTAGGACTTCCCAGAGCGAGTGGGAATAAGTGTATAGTTGTTGATGTGGTGTGAAACTTCCGGAAAGTGTGTTTTTGTTTACTCGGTTTACGCGGTTCTATTGACGGGGCCGTTTTTGTCCCGCACCCTTTTGAAGGGTCACCAAAAAATGTTTTTTTTAATTATTTATGTTATTATGTTTATAATGTATTTATTATTATTAATTATATTTTTTATTTAATTTAAATATTTTTTAAATTTATTTGTAATTTTTTAATTATTTATATTTATTATTTATATAAAAATATTTCTGTTTTATTTGTTGTTTATTATTATTATTATATTTTATCATTTTTATAATTTCTTATTATTTAAAAAATTATTTATATTTAATTTTTTTTATTTTTGTAATTTTGTTATTTATTATAATCGGAACTGTCATCTCCCTCCTAGAAACCACAATCAGCATCGACAGACATAAAGGTGCTTGAACATCGATTATATAAATATTTATTATTATATTATTAATTATTTATATTTATATAAAAATATTTCTGTTTTTATTTATTGATTATTATTATTATTATATTTTATCATTTTTATAATTTTTTATTATTTAAAAAATTATTTATATTTATTTTTTTATATATTTTTATTTTTCAATTTTTTTTATTTTTGTAATTTGGTTATTTATTATAATCGGAACTGTCATCTTCCCTCCTAGAAACTACAATCAGCATCAACAGACACAAAGGTGCTTGAACATCGATTATATAAATATTTATTGTTATTTATATTATTAATTATATTTTTTATTTAATTTAAATATTTTTTAAATTTATTTGTAATTTTTTAATTATTTATATTTATATAAAAATATTTCTGTTTTTATTTATTGTTTATTATTATTATTATATTTTATTCATTTTTTTAATTTCTTATTATTTGAAAATTTTTTTATTTTTGTAATTTGGTTATTTATTATAATCGGAACTGTCATCTTCCCTCCTAGAAACCACAATCAGCATCGACAGACATAATGGTGCTTGAACATGGATTATATAATAATAAGCCCGCCTCCAAAGTCCTGCTGATTCCTCTCACTGGCAGAACTCACCAGTTGCGAGTGCATTGTAAGCATCTAGGCCACAACATCATTGGAGATTGCATTTATGGAGCATATCCATATGAAAAACAATTCAAGCGAATGATGCTTCATGCACACAAACTCAATTTGCCGAGCTCCAAATTATTCGAAGAAATAAATGTCGAATCCGAAGACCCATTTCAAAACCATTTCGATGAGCAATGGCAGTCGCTGTCAACCTATCACAGCTGGAATGATTACAGTTATTGTGCTGTTTCAAAATAAATTGTTCCATATGAGTTCTGTTCTGTTGTGATCTTAATTTCCTAAATTTTATTCTCATTTTTCAAGCTGGTAATTTTTTATAATAAATCAATATACAGTCAATTAATCCGAAAAATTAGAAATCGATTTCCTTTTGGATTGTGAATTAATTCGGATAATGAAGGAATTTAAAATCTATATGATTGCCAGATTAATGATTAAATTATTAAGAAAAAGACAATTATTTGTTTAAAAAATCATCTAAAATTTTTTGTAAAGTTTTCTTTTAAATGAATTTCAGTAAATCATCTTTGACTTATTTCGAATTTGTTACTGTATCATTGGTTATTTTTTGAGTAGAGCTGTTTGAAGAAGAACTTGCTTTGATGACAATTTCAATTGCATGGAATAATTTGCTTGGATTTATGTTGTAACTGTCAGCGACCTGTCAGAACTAAGTACAACATGTATAACAGTTGTTGGGGTTAGAGCAAAAACAAAAGAAATTTCACAGGGTACCAGAAAGCAGAACAAAAATTGGTAAAATCAATATAAGTACAAAATTAATTAAAATTTAATAAAAATTAAAAATCAATATTGAACGGGGGTATCGGGTATGGTTGAATGCCAAATTGTTAGACGAGGTTAGAAAGCATAATAAAAATGTAAGAGGGTGACCATAGAAAAAGTTAATAAGGAAAAACAAATTAATTAAAATTAATTAATCTGTAATGGAAAGCCCGAGCCCATGGGAAACCCGAGCACTGAAGAAAACCCGATGCGCAGTGAGACCCGAGACACCAGATAAGGGAATAACAATTCGAATTATAATTTCAGGGTAAATAAATTAAAATAATTGTCGAACCGTTCAAAATTTACTTAGGGTGCCCGGGGAAACAATTAATTTCATTTTGTTAGATAATTGGCCTCTTAAAAACAGTATAAAAGGAGAGCTTAGAAATGAGCAAGCCGCCATTTGGTCGAAGAGAAAAAGGAAAAAGCTAAACAGAAAATCCAGCGAGGACAAGTCAAAAGAGGAAAATTGTGAATTATAAAGAAGCTAGAATCGTACAAGAAAAGGTAATTACCCCTTGGGTTTCTTACCTTAGCGAACCAAATTTAAATTGAGAGAAAGGTGCAAATAGTGACAAATTGTAATTGTGATAAAAAGCGAATAAAGTTATTCTGTGTTGAGTTTTCATTGATTTGGTAAAATAAGGACACGAGGAGTCAGAGAAAGGACCGACTTACAAACAAAAACTCAACACAGTGTATTTTTCTTGACACGGTGCAATAATTTCATCATCATCAATGACTTCTTCTGTTTGAATCATATCCTCTTCAACCATTATTTGGTCAAGCTCATTCGTGTGTCTCAAAAACGGGATCTGATGACAAGTTTTCTTCAGCATTAGATCCATGAACACCTGGAATAATCGAAACCTTTTTCAAACCTTTTTCAATGGTTTCTATTTTCATACCTTCACAAGTTTCATGGAGTATTAATATGGCTTTCTTAAGATTTTGCTTTTGTACTGGTAATTTCATCAGTCACGTAACCATTTATCACGTCCATTCGAGATATCCATTCGATCAACGAATTCTCAAGCAGAGAATGAATTTTAGAAGATTGTCTGGAGTAAGTGTTTGAGCTTTCACACTTTTCCCATCTCTCTTTATTTTTCAAAATTTTCGATAACATAGAAATTCCTAGGTCCAGGTTTAATTCTTTTCTGATAATTTGAGATAATTCACTCAGCGACATTTTCTTCGACTCCTTTATTGCACAAATTTTTGCCTTTGAATTGTAATTTCTGTTCTTTTTCTAGTCATATGGATATTTAATTTAAATACATTAAAATTGTAAACACGCTTAATGTTTAAACAACATTAATCTGAAACTTTTCAAAATTATTAGAAATTTAATTCAAAAAAGAGCTTTCGTTTGCGGATCATGAAGTTTCGGATTAATGAATCAAAGTTGTCTGGAAACGTTCGAAAATTGACAAAATAAATAAAAATTTTTCGGACTATGAAGTTTTCGGATTATTGAAGTTCGGATTAATGAGGGTTGACTGTATTAATATTTTTGTGAAATGATGAGTTATCGCGAGGGAGTGTCAATGTTGTGCTTGAGAACTCACAGTGGTCATCCGGTGACATTTCTCTATACTTCAAATAGCTATGAAATAATAATAATATATTAAAAGTAAAATAATGACTAAAAGTCGTGAACAACTTGTGGAGCTTGTAAAACGATTTAATGAAAATGATTTTGATGAGGATGAAAATGAAGAATAAAAAGTCAAGTACCGCAGTGATAATGAAGATGAATTATTATTAAAGAAAAATTTGGATACCTTAATCCTAGGTAGGCGACTCAGTGTGATAATAGTAAACTTTTCAAGTACAATTTATACCTTTTTCATAACTACGAGTTCAGTTTTAAATTTCTTTAACTTTGGTAGATTATAACATAATGTTTACAATTTATAGTTTAAGAAGTTTTAAACTATTTTTTAATGTAATTGTACGTTCTTTAAACTTTACATGGCTATAATTGGTCCTTTCCTAAACTATGTATATGGAAATAATACATGTTAAGACTTATTGATAGAAAAAGTAACAATTTCAAGTACCAAGAGTTATATATTTTAGTCAAAATGAATATAATGTACTTTTCCATAATCTGTGTGAATTTCCTTTGGTGCTCCAAATCCAATAATCCATTTTTGTAGTATTGTTTCCTTCACCGTTTCCTCGTCCTGTTTAGCGACAGCAGTCAAGGAGATATATCTGCTAAATTGATCAATCATTGCGACTATATATCTTTTCTTTCTGAATGTTTCTTGTAATGCACCACATATATCAATGTACACTTTCTTCCACGGCTCTTCTGCTGTCAGTTTTATTGTCTCTTCCGTTATCTTTGTTGTAACAACTTTCGTTCTTTAAAATGCCTCATATTGTCCAATTGTTTCTTCTACTGATTCTTTTATGTCTCCAATATCGTAATTGTCCACTACATATTTTGTCACCTTTTCTGCTCCTGCGCGTGATAGCAAAATATGCATATTCTTTATAATTTCTTGCCTATTGTCTCTAGGTATCCATATCTTACCCTCTATAGTTTTCACCACGTTGTCTACCAGTATAAATTTCCAACTTGAACCCTGTGCTATTTCCTTTTTTATTTGTTCTATTTCTGTATGATTTTTTTGCCACTTATTATCTTCAGATTTTTCCATCGTGTTTATTCTTCGGGTTTTCATTCTTTCACTTTCTTAATTTTACTTACTTAATTGTCGTGTCTGTGTCTACTGAAACAGATTGTGCTTTATTTATTCCGGAATTTTGTATTAATATTTGAAACTTATTATGTCCCGACGCGGCTCTACCCTCTCGTGTGGGCTGATGTTTATTCATCTCCAATTTTTTTAAATATTTTATATTAGTTTTATAAAGATTATCAATTATAATTTTTTTTAATTGTGTCTTTTCATTTTTTAATGGATTATTCGATGCAATTCTTTCTAAATATATCCCCAGAAAATCCCACAAAAGATATTCATTAAATGTAAAATTCTCATCGAAAATTCAAACGAAATTCATCAATGATAGATCGAACATTTCTGTATATTGTTGACAATTTATCAGCTTAATAATTTGATTTTGAATTTTACATATCGTTCTCATCATTGACAGTGAAGAGATTTTTTTGAAATCTTTCAATCACTCAAAATCAGCAGAGTTCATGGCGATTTTGTTGTCTAGTAAATCGATAATGTCAAGCACTCTTAAACAATCAAAAGCCTCAATGATATCTATATAAAATGATAAATCTTTATTTATGGTGGTATTTCCAGAGTTTCTTAGATCAATGTAATCAAAAATATAAATAAAAACATCAAAATCGACAGATGGAAGATTTTATTATTCCTGTTGACACTTCTTTACAAACGTCATTTTTTGATTGGTCTAAAACTAT
>CAUHTR010002688.1:0-30691 GCA_959609185.1 Schmidtea polychroa | reverse complement strand
TTTTAATGGTATTAAAAATGGTATCATGGTTCCTTCCAAGGTTTCAAATACAAACCTTTACCATTTTTAGTTTTACAAAGACATCCATTCTTTAAAGATTTACATATTTTTTTTAAATCATCTTTATCTTTTGAAAATAAAGATTCAGATGATGAAATTTGATTTTTTAAAAAATCATTTAAACCTCTACCTTTATAAGGATCAAGATAGAGACCCTTTCCAACGGACCCTTTACCCTTAGACAGAGTCCCCTCATATGGATTAAGATAGAGACCCTTTCCTTTAACTTGCCCTACCTTTTTTTCTTTCATTGAATCGATTTCAGTTTGTAATTTTTCTTTTTCTAGGTCTGTCTTTTGAGATTCTTTAGCTTTTTGAACGGTAGTTGCAATTCCTCGAGCTATTCCAGCAGCACCTGATAGTCCGGCAATGATTGCAGGTATTAAAGCAGCTAATGGAAGAATACCACCTTCGTGGAGCTTCGCTCTAACTTGTTCTTTTACATGTTTTCCAATAAAATATTTTTTACCATCAATTACTACTGATTTATTTTTATTTGAATTTATTAATTCTTGCAAAGATTCTTCAGTTGTCATTTTATAATAAATAAAAATGGATATTTGGAAACCAATTTTAAATAGACATAAATCTAAATTTAATAATAAAGTATTTCCTGATAATTTTAGATTATTAATTGTTGGTTCTTCTGGATGTGGAAAGAATGTACTTGTTTTGAAAATGTTGTTAGAAGATGGTTTTTTAGATTATAATAATTTAATCTTTTACTCTACAACTATAAATCAACCAGAATTACAACTTTTGAAATGTGGATTTGAAAATAAATTAACTAAAAAAGCTATAATTGATATTTTTAAAAATCAACATAGGTGTCCTGAAGAAGTTTATCAACCTTGTGATATGGTTGATTGGTATAAGGAAAAGATTTTAGAATCAGATATTAATAATAAAAATGATTACATCTGTGAAGAGCAGGGAATTCAAGTTTTATTCTCTAATAAACCTGAAGATGTTTTACATTGCGATTTACTTCCTAAAGATAAAAAGAATCTAGTTATATTTGATGATGTTGTTAATATGAAAAATCAAGAGATTCAAAAGAGTTACTTTACAAGAGGAAGACATAATAATTGTAATGTTATTTATATATCTCAAACATATTATGCTTTAGATAAAAACTCTATAAGAAATAATTCCAATTGTTTTATATTTTTTAAATTAGATCGCCGTGATAAGAATATGATTTATAATGATTTATTTTCAAATGTTGAACCTGATAAGAATATGTTTGATATGTTTGTTGATAATCATTGGAAAGAAAAATATAATTATATTTATTTGGACAGAGAAGAAGCTGAAATATGGAAAAGTTTATTTTAGGGCTTGTCGATTTAGAAATCTGTTTTCTGTAGTTCATTATTATAAAATCTACCTAATATTTTTTCATTATTTAAATCAATGATGCTATATGTTATTGGAGTTGTATAATGTATTTTATTTATAATAAAAATTTCATTTGTCCATTTTGCTGTGAATCCTTTTTCAAATTTATTTTTGTATTTAAATATTCTTACTCGGTCACCAATTTTAAACTTTGGTTTTTCAATAACATCATTTTCAATATTTACCACTTTAATGGTTTCAGGATTCAAGGAAGCATTTAATGGTGTTGATTTTATAGAATTATGTACATCATTATTATATTCATTTACAATCTTTTGTAACAATTCATTGTTCCATTTTTGTTTTCCAATAGCAGTAAAATATTTCCACATTTTATTTTTTAATGTTCTATTTAATCTTTCAACCACAACTGCTTTTCCTTCGTTTTCTGTTGAATATAATTTAATATCATTTTCACTTAAAAACTTTGTAAAAACTTTGTTATAAAATTCTGTTCCTTTATCACACCATAAATATTTTGGAATTCTTTGATGTTCTTCAAATATATTTTCAAATGCTTCTGTAATGGAATATCCTGTTTTATTTTCTAAACATCTTGCAAAAGCAAATCTTGTATATAAATCTATTACTGTTAAAATTATTTTATATTTTTCAGGGTCTGATGATTTGGTTGGCATAAAGACTAAATATGCGGACCATGTTTGATCTTTTTCATGTACTTGAACTTTTAAATATTTTTTATTTTTTCTAAATTCATGGTGCAATTCGTTGGCATATTTTATTTGTAATTCTGTTGGGGTTAATAAACTAGTCTTGGATATATTCTCGAGGGATCTTTCAGCGTCTGCTTGTTCAATAATCTTTTTATTAGCAACATCTTTTGCTATTCTAGGGAAGGGGTGCCCAAGTCCTGCGCCCATAGGAAGTCCTAAGCCTATGAAAATCTTACCTTTCATTGCTAATTTAACTAGAGCTCTTTGAATCTTTTCTTGGGTTGATGGATTTTGGATACTATTTAAATCATGTATTAAATTCACATCTGCAACATGTCTATCTCTAAGATCTTCTGAATTGTAAGCAATATCATGTTTTAAAGCTACTTGATCAATTCTATTTATTGGTTCTTCTCCTTGTTTAGGATTATTATTTTCATCTAATCTAATATCTAATCTTGTTCCTGGTCCGGTATAGTTGTGTTTAAATAAATGTCTTTCACCTGGATATTTTTCTGTAGTAAAAGGTTTTAATATTGAAGATGTTGTTTTTGAAGATTGCAAATCGCCTCCAGCTCGTGGAATTAGATCACCTCCTATATGTTTTTTAGTTTTTAGATGACTTGCTTTGTGATGTCTTGTAACTTGACAATTACAAGTTTCACATCTCCAATAGAGAGACATTTTAAAATGTTAAAATATTAAGAATCTCCCCTAACATTTTCAATTATTGAAATCTTTCCACCATATAATTTCATTTCTATTTTCTTTTCTTCTAATATTAATGTATATACTTTAGCTTTAAAATTAGAATCCTTTGTTACATGAAGTGTAACATCAACATTATTTATGGCTAATCTATCATCTTGGTCTGAAACATTTATACAAAATATAGAATATAAATTTTTGAAATCTTCTAAACTTAATTGTGGTTCAACTTTGAAATCATAACATGTTTCAATATAATTTAGATATGGGAATATGTTTTCATTATTTTCAATATTAAATTCCATTCTATTTATTGGATAATAAGAACTATTTAATTGAATTTGGATCCGGATCAAAAAACTGTTGAGAGGACAGTGAAAAAATAAAAAAAAAAAAAAAATACCACTGTCCTCTCAGAGCAGTTTTACTATTTTCATAATTTTTTTATTCTTCAAGACATCAAGATTAAGATTTTTAAAATATTTAACTTTATTTTGATTTTTTATGATGTTTTTATATTCATTTTTTTAATTAGCCAATTAGCAACTTGCTAGTTGGCATCCTCAAGTAGTGTGTATATATCCCTAACCAAAATAGCCCTCTAACTTTTTTCATAATGCCATTTTCTTTTCTATTCTCTTTATGTTTTTAGTTTGAAGCTTTTGAGTTTGAGGCTTTAAAGATTAAAACAGTTAGGGGTATTAAGGGTGGTTGTTTTCAAAATATAGAGTTAAAATACTGTAAAAGTATAAGTTTTAGGTGGTTTTTCTAATGGTTTAAGTGAAATGGAGGTATGTTTTGTTTGGAGGGGTGTTTTGGTTAGGGATATATACACACTACTTTGGACCTTGCATTAGTCTTGCGATGACTCATTTTCGAGAATTTCAAAAATCATGTCTCCGCAAGACCACTTAATAATATTTTAAAAATAATTATAATTTATAGATGAATCATCGAATGAGTGATGGCCTTTCTTTCAAGGACCTCGATGAGTCATAGGATGAGCCATTTGACCTTGAATCAGTCATATGATGAGTCATGGTCTTTGTTTCAATGAACTTAGTGAGTCATATTCCTTTGTTTAAAATTTGACCTTGAAAAAATTTTCTACCGGGGGAGGGGGTATGTGGTCTATTTCTTTGTCGGAATTTCACAAATTGTTGTAATTTATTCTAATGTATTTATTAAATTGTAGCCATTCACCGAAATAATTTCTTACTTTATTAGAACTTACTGAATACTTTATATTATAAAGTTTATAACATTATTGTAATTTATTGAAAGATTTCGCAAAGTTGTTGTGATTTATTGTAATATTTTTAACAATTTTGTAACCATTAACTGAAATAATTTATTATTTTGCTATAATTATATTTAGTGTTCGAACTTAACTGAGTAATTTTCTGAATTGTTGCATTCAACATAATTTCAATTTCTAGAAGTATTTCAACCCAGTCATTGTCTGTTCTTTCTTTAATGAAATTTGGATGGTATCTCTAATAGTTCCAAATTGGCGTTCAATTTGTCCATTAGCTGAATGATGACACAGACTTGAATATACTTAATTAATGCCACGTTTCTCTGCGAATGCTTTTAATAAACCTGACTCAAATGCTTTTCCTCTGTCACTATGAATATTCCTTGGAGCACCAAATTTAAAAATCCATTTTTCGTTAATAATTGTTGCAACTGTCTTTTTATCTTGCTCAGAAACTGCACATAAAGAAATATATTTACTAAATTGGTCTATAATTGGTAAAATATAATTCTTTCCACTCCTAGCAGTTTTCATAGGGCCACAAAAGTCAATGAAAATTGATTCAAATAAATAAACCTGTGTTGGTTTAAGTAGTTTTGCTGCTGTTCGTGTAGTCATAGCCTTTCATTTTTGACAATTTTCAAACGATTCGACTACTTCTTTAATAAATTGGATATTAGGATTGGTAGGATATTGTCATTTAAATGAATTCACTGGTTTATTCGATGATTTAATGATAATAGGTAGTTAGGAGCTCCCAACAGCACGAGGCGTATCCCCCGGGGTGGGGTAAAATTTTCGAAAATGAGTCATCGCAAGACTAATGCAAGGTCGAATGAGTCATTCAAGGTCATTCTCAAGGTCATGTGCGTCATGCGATGAGTCATCAAAATTATTATTATTTTTAAAATATTATTAAGTGGTCTTGCTGAGTCACACTTTTGTCACCCCAAAAGTTAGTGTTTCCATCATTCAATTATATTTTACGATGAATTATTTTAAACCATAGTGCAAGATCTTTTAATGAGCTATAGATATCATTATTATCATTTGATTCGAGTGAATACAGGAAAAAAAACACATTGAAACTTTAATTTCAATCAAATCATTTACAAAAAGCTCTATTCCAATAACAGGATCTAGATCACTTATCATCAAATGTTTTTCGATTAACCTTTTTTCATAAACATGTCTTGATAATCTGTTAAGAATAGGAACTTCAGGAATTTCGTTGGAAACAGAAAAATTTAATGACATTTTAAGGAAAATTAAAATTTCCGACTCCCAAATCTGGATAGACGATCCAGTTGCAGGACATAGCCCATATATGTTTGGCAAGAAGATAAATTTGGATAAATCCCACAACACTAAAGTTCCGTCCCATGATTCAGACAATGCAAATTGACCATCATTTGATATAACAAGAAAACAATTCCGCACACAGACGTGACAAAAACCAAAAAAACACTACACACACTGCCAGTCAGAGGTAGAAGCCATTCCCCCTCTGACTGGTCAAATTATTTCCCCCTCCTTGATTCCTTCCAGCGGATCAACAACCCCATTTACTTCTAGAGGGCAAATCTTAGTCATTGGTCTCAACAACTCTTTTCCTTGCTCAATTTCCAATAACCCTCACATACCCATCTTTCTATTATATACGCTGCTGCACCACGCACCTTTTTTGAGACATCACTGTAGATTCTCCACCCACCATCGACATACTCGGCCATGCAACGATCCCAGTTTATTTTATTTAGGTATAATATTTTCTTTATTCTTTCTTGATTTTTCACTAATTCAACATTCCACACTTTTCCCAGATGTATTTCATTTAGTGACCAGTTTTCACTTAATTTTCTCATAAGCATTCTACAATGTCGTTCTTTGATTGCTTCGGGTTTCCATTTCACAATTGACGCATTGTCTTTCATACACATTCTTAGAGGCGTGCAAACGAGTTAAAAAGATCCGTGTTGTTTGAAACTGTTCAATGATTCTTCCAATTCTGCTGTTAAATCCAAAACTTCTTTGGCCTTTTGAACATTATCACAATCCTCTTTTATTCAATTAAATTTCCCTTCATCGACCTGAATATCAAGAAACGTCACCTTGAGCGTCAGGTCTCCTGCTACTGGTTTGTCTTTTTCCAATTACTCAACACTTCTGTTGTCTTTGGTTCAACAATTTTATCTTCTGGTAATTTTATGATCTGACTAGCCCAACAAGCCTCATCTTGCTTTTCCCAAATATTCATTTCTCCTTAGATATTTTGTGTGTTGGCAATGACGTTAACTAATTTGTTAGTTCCTCCAGAATTGATATTGCTGATCTAATTCATTCTGAGCTCCTAGCTCTTCATTAGATGCCTTATTTCTGTCGAGTTGCGTTTCCTCAATTTCCCGAAATTCCCGTAACTCTTCATTTAACTTTTCCGTTTCCGCAAAATAACTCTGTAACAAATGCGAACATCTTGAAGCTTGATTTAAGTAATGGTTAATACAGGTTAGTTCCCTTTTTCGCACGCTACTAACTTCTACCTTTCGCCTACTATCCGCAATGTTAGTGTGCCTATTCGCATTTCCGAAGTTTGTTATTAGTTTGATGGTTCTACTTTTTGATAGTCCTTCTCCAAACAGTATACTGATTGCTCTACGGTGTTTCTCTGCTTCATTTTCGATCCACTGTACCAAGCTTTCAACTGTCCTTTCCATGTCTGTCTCAATGTACCGTTCCCACTGAATTATCTCAACACTAAAGTTCCGTCCCATGATTCAAAGTCATCCCAAATAATCATGGATTTATGCCTTGATGCAGAAATAAGACTGTTTGGATAGATGTTGGTTGTAATCTTTGATTTTGAAGCAGCTATAATCATACGACTATTGATTTTTATTGTTTCTGGTTTCCATGAAATAAACGCCAAAGTACCCTGATAGTTATATAATGCATAGCAACCTTCTTTAGCATATGTTTCGATCATGTGTAATCTGAATCTTTCATAAAGAGTACCTAATTCCCCAGTTTCTAATTGAATAATTCTATCCTTCTGTTCAGTCCAAAGATTGCATATGCGTTGTAATTCAATGTAATTAAGATATTCTTCCACTGAATGATCACATTTAACACCTGAAGCCATTTAACAAGGAATTTTATATTTGAATCAAAATCTCTTTTAAACAAAAACCTTCACTAGAAAACTCTAAATCAATTCACAAAATATCAATTAACTTACATTTTAACAATCAAAACGTACTTATTGCTCGTGTCTGTGTGCGCATACCAACAAGAAAACAATTCCGTACACAGACGCGACAAAGACCAAAAAAAACACTAAGCACTCTGCCAGTCAGAGGTAGAAGCCATTCCCCCTCTGACTGGTCAAATTATTTCCCCCTCCTTGATTCCTTCCAGCGGATCAACAACCCCATTTACTTCTAGAGGGCAAATCTTAGTCATTGGTCTCAACAACTCTTTTCCTTGCTCAATTTCCAATAACCCTCACATACCCATCTTTCTATTATATACGCTGCTGCACCACGCACCTTTTTTGAGACATCACTGTAGATTCTCCACCCACCATCGACATACTCGGCCATGCAACGATCCCAGTTTATTTTATTTAGGTATAATATTTTCTTTATTCTTTCTTGATTTTTCACTAATTCAACATTCCACACTTTTCCCAGATGTATTTCATTTAGTGACCAGTTTTCACTTAATTTTCTCATAAGCATTCTACAATGTCGTTCTTTGATTGCTTCGGGTTTCCATTTCACAATTGACGCATTGTCTTTCATACACATTCTTAGAGGCGTGCAAACGAGTTAAAAAGATCCGTGTTGTTTGAAACTGTTCAATGATTCTTCCAATTCTGCTGTTAAATCCAAAACTTCTTTGGCCTTTTGAACATTATCACAATCCTCTTTTATTCAATTAAATTTCCCTTCATCGACCTGAATATCAAGAAACGTCACCTTGAGCGTCAGGTCTCCTGCTACTGGTTTGTCTTTTTCCAATTACTCAACACTTCTGTTGTCTTTGGTTCAACAATTTTATCTTCTGGTAATTTTATGATCTGACTAGCCCAACAAGCCTCATCTTGCTTTTCCCAAATATTCATTTCTCCTTAGATATTTTGTGTGTTGGCAATGACGTTAACTAATTTGTTAGTTCCTCCAGAATTGATATTGCTGATCTAATTCATTCTGAGCTCCTAGCTCTTCATTAGATGCCTTATTTCTGTCGAGTTGCGTTTCCTCAATTTCCCGAAATTCCCGTAACTCTTCATTTAACTTTTCCGTTTCCGCAAAATAACTCTGTAACAAATGCGAACATCTTGAAGCTTGATTTAAGTAATGGTTAATACAGGTTAGTTCCCTTTTTCGCACGCTACTAACTTCTACCTTTCGCCTACTATCCGCAATGTTAGTGTGCCTATTCGCATTTCCGAAGTTTGTTATTAGTTTGATGGTTCTACTTTTTGATAGTCCTTCTCCAAACAGTATACTGATTGCTCTACGGTGTTTCTCTGCTTCATTTTCGATCCACTGTACCAAGCTTTCAACTGTCCTTTCCATGTCTGTCTCAATGTACCGTTCCCACTGAATTATCTCAACACTAAAGTTCCGTCCCATGATTCAAAGTCATCCCAAATAATCATGGATTTATGCCTTGATGCAGAAATAAGACTGTTTGGATAGATGTTGGTTGTAATCTTTGATTTTGAAGCAGCTATAATCATACGACTATTGATTTTTATTGTTTCTGGTTTCCATGAAATAAACGCCAAAGTACCCTGATAGTTATATAATGCATAGCAACCTTCTTTAGCATATGTTTCGATCATGTGTAATCTGAATCTTTCATAAAGAGTACCTAATTCCCCAGTTTCTAATTGAATAATTCTATCCTTCTGTTCAGTCCAAAGATTGCATATGCGTTGTAATTCAATGTAATTAAGATATTCTTCCACTGAATGATCACATTTAACACCTGAAGCCATTTAACAAGGAATTTTATATTTGAATCAAAATCTCTTTTAAACAAAAACCTTCACTAGAAAACTCTAAATCAATTCACAAAATATCAATTAACTTACATTTTAACAATCAAAACGTACTTATTGCTCGTGTCTGTGTGCGCATACCAACAAGAAAACAATTCCGTACACAGACGCGACAAAGACCAAAAAAAACACTAAGCACTCTGCCAGTCAGAGGTAGAAGCCATTCCCCCTCTGACTGGTCAAATTATTTCCCCCTCCTTGATTCCTTCCAGCGGATCAACAACCCCATTTACTTCTAGAGGGCAAATCTTAGTCATTGGTCTCAACAACTCTTTTCCTTGCTCAATTTCCAATAACCCTCACATACCCATCTTTCTATTATATACGCTGCTGCACCACGCACCTTTTTTGAGACATCACTGTAGATTCTCCACCCACCATCGACATACTCGGCCATGCAACGATCCCAGTTTATTTTATTTAGGTATAATATTTTCTTTATTCTTTCTTGATTTTTCACTAATTCAACATTCCACACTTTTCCCAGATGTATTTCATTTAGTGACCAGTTTTCACTTAATTTTCTCATAAGCATTCTACAATGTCGTTCTTTGATTGCTTCGGGTTTCCATTTCACAATTGACGCATTGTCTTTCATACACATTCTTAGAGGCGTGCAAACGAGTTAAAAAGATCCGTGTTGTTTGAAACTGTTCAATGATTCTTCCAATTCTGCTGTTAAATCCAAAACTTCTTTGGCCTTTTGAACATTATCACAATCCTCTTTTATTCAATTAAATTTCCCTTCATCGACCTGAATATCAAGAAACGTCACCTTGAGCGTCAGGTCTCCTGCTACTGGTTTGTCTTTTTCCAATTACTCAACACTTCTGTTGTCTTTGGTTCAACAATTTTATCTTCTGGTAATTTTATGATCTGACTAGCCCAACAAGCCTCATCTTGCTTTTCCCAAATATTCATTTCTCCTTAGATATTTTGTGTGTTGGCAATGACGTTAACTAATTTGTTAGTTCCTCCAGAATTGATATTGCTGATCTAATTCATTCTGAGCTCCTAGCTCTTCATTAGATGCCTTATTTCTGTCGAGTTGCGTTTCCTCAATTTCCCGAAATTCCCGTAACTCTTCATTTAACTTTTCCGTTTCCGCAAAATAACTCTGTAACAAATGCGAACATCTTGAAGCTTGATTTAAGTAATGGTTAATACAGGTTAGTTCCCTTTTTCGCACGCTACTAACTTCTACCTTTCGCCTACTATCCGCAATGTTAGTGTGCCTATTCGCATTTCCGAAGTTTGTTATTAGTTTGATGGTTCTACTTTTTGATAGTCCTTCTCCAAACAGTATACTGATTGCTCTACGGTGTTTCTCTGCTTCATTTTCGATCCACTGTACCAAGCTTTCAACTGTCCTTTCCATGTCTGTCTCAATGTACCGTTCCCACTGAATTATCTCAACACTAAAGTTCCGTCCCATGATTCAAAGTCATCCCAAATAATCATGGATTTATGCCTTGATGCAGAAATAAGACTGTTTGGATAGATGTTGGTTGTAATCTTTGATTTTGAAGCAGCTATAATCATACGACTATTGATTTTTATTGTTTCTGGTTTCCATGAAATAAACGCCAAAGTACCCTGATAGTTATATAATGCATAGCAACCTTCTTTAGCATATGTTTCGATCATGTGTAATCTGAATCTTTCATAAAGAGTACCTAATTCCCCAGTTTCTAATTGAATAATTCTATCCTTCTGTTCAGTCCAAAGATTGCATATGCGTTGTAATTCAATGTAATTAAGATATTCTTCCACTGAATGATCACATTTAACACCTGAAGCCATTTAACAAGGAATTTTATATTTGAATCAAAATCTCTTTTAAACAAAAACCTTCACTAGAAAACTCTAAATCAATTCACAAAATATCAATTAACTTACATTTTAACAATCAAAACGTACTTATTGCTCGTGTCTGTGTGCGCATACCAACAAGAAAACAATTCCGTACACAGACGCGACAAAGACCAAAAAAAACACTAAGCACTCTGCCAGTCAGAGGTAGAAGCCATTCCCCCTCTGACTGGTCGAAACAATCATTATTATTTTTAAAGATATTAAAAATTTTCCAAGACCATGTTTCAAGGTCATATTATTATTTTTCAAAATATTATTTTATAATTATTTTCAAAATATTATTTTTCAAGGTCATATTTTAAAATTTTAATTTAGAGTTCCAGCAAATTGATTTTATTATTTGATAGCGAATGGTAATTGAGAGGTGAGTATTTGAGATGATCGAAGGTTTATTGTGAACCTTCAAAAAGTTAAAACCCTCGAATTTTTTCAAACGTTATAATATATATCATTCGAAAGGTATTCGAAAATTAAGTATGATGGTCATACCCTCTAAGATGTATGGTGGGTCAATAATCTTCAAACAGTGTCCAAACGTAAATATTTTTCAAACCATATAGTATATATAGATGGGGAGGGATATGGGGTAGTGGGCTACTAACTACCTACTTTTGCTGACTTATAACACTTACAGATAATTATTTTGTTTTTCTATTTTAATTTCTGTTTCCAAAACAATCCTTCAGTCATCCTTTATCCCTTTATTATTTCTGAGATACACAATTTTATTTAATTTTTTCCATTTTTATTTTCCGACTTCATCCATTATTTTGAACAAGTTCTAAAAAACAAAATTTTATTTCTTAATATGTTTTTGTTTTCCTTTGTAAATTTTACTTCTTAACCTCTTAACGGTTTAACCCGTATATATACGGGCAAACTGAATATGGATTTTTGGATTATCCTGTATATATACGGTCAGACTTCATATTAAATTTAAATGGAATTCTGCACTCCTGTTTCGTTTTAGATTATCCAATATGGATTTGGACGCTGTCTGTACAAGCCCAGTATAAATTCCAGCCAATTAAAGTGCCACATTTAATAATTATAAGGATAACATCCTTATAACTTAGTCTTTCATTATTGACAATAAAAAATACGACCTTTTTTGAAACGTTTTTCCCGGAGAAATGGGACCATTAAGAGTTTAATTAAGAATGACCTTGTCGTATTTCATTGTTTAATTTTATTGATTTCGTTGTTTTCCTCTTATTTTTCATTCCTTCTCAGAATTCTGGAACCATAAATCCTCAATTTAAAACATTCCATCTGTCATTTTGCTCATTTCGCAATTATTTAATTTTATTATTTCGATATCCTCAAAAACATGTTGCCGTATGATTTAGATGAATAGTAACATTTCCGATGCAGAAACCCGAACCAACCGAGCTGGAGCCTCGAGATATTGCCAAACCAATGAACTAATTATCAAACATTTAATATATTTTGAGATATTTAAATTTAATTTTTGTAAAAACAAACAAACTTTCAATTTTATAAATATAGAATTTTAAAATATATAAAATTTCAAATTAATTCAATAACATTTGTTAAGGTTAATTTTTATTCGTTGATTTCAAATATATTTCACGGCATAAAATCCAAATATACACCTAATTCCGAAATTTAATAACTTCTGTAATCTAAAAAAAATCAATAAATATATATTATAGGAACACACAAACTTATCTGTGTGTAGAAATTTAGTAACTTTATTATAGGTTTTGTGAAGGTGAGAGAAAAATAACTGAACACACTAATACAAAACACATAATGAAAAATGCATGCAAAATTCTTATATAGGTTTTTGTTCGAAATAAATAACTGTTAACATATTGCTAACATATTGTTAAAATATAATTATTTTTTAAATTATTAAAAAATGCAAAAAAATACTTTTAATTTAAGTTCTACCTTGAGCTTTAGAGAACAAGAAGAAAATACAATGTAAGTTTTATTCAATAAATTACAAAACATTAAAATAATGAAGGTCCTTCGAGATCTGTTGATTTACAGAAAGAAATTCGCAAATCGTAAATTTAAATAAATTAATATTTTCATAGATATACAGAAAATAACAAAATACGGCTTATTAATGCCTTTGAAAATGGGGACAATTACCAAGAATTTGGAAGATTGCATTAAAACATTAATGTATTCGGTGATTAGTTTATTTATTTAGTTAAAAATATATCTAACTTACATTTTAACGAAATAATTCCAGATTAATGCATAAAATATCATATAATTCCTAATAAAAACCTGAAATTTAATTATTAATGTTATATTATAAATGCTGACTAACAGTAATATTTTAGAACTTGAATAATGATCTCATAATTATATAAAATCAAAATTCAAGTCTTAAAAGTTACTTGAAATTAAAAAAATAACCTGAAACCATTTTTAATGAATTGAATACATGTAAATGAAATTTAATAACTTCATTTTCCCGTAAATGGTGACTCACCTCAAATGGTGTGCACACAAACGTTAAGAAGTTATTAAATTTCGGAATTGGGTGTACAATAGATAAGCATACAAACTTCAGCCATGTCCCTTACAATATACATACACACTCAATAAAAAGAAAATGAATTCGATTGGACGAACTGCTTGTAGAAAAATAATTACAAATCTAATTGGTTGCATGTCAACAAATATTAAACACATAATAAATAGCCAATACAAAATGTTATCAAACATTGATAATTTCAATTCATTTTGAAGATACATATGTAACATATTTCAAGCGTCTGAAAAAATCTCAATGGCCAAAAAGTATTATTTATCTTTTTTATTGCTTTTGATTGTAATATTAATAATTGGGAATAATATTGGACTGATAAATTTCGGTATATTTTCCTCACCAAACTCAAAATTCCAGGATCATTCACTGAAAAGTATTGACCAAGTAAACGTAGTCAAATTTATAAAACAAGAACATAATTTCCTAAAAGGCCGTTTGAAAGTATTTGATAAAACCATTCCGATTTACGTATACAACACGAATGATTATATTTCTCAATATATTGTTAAGTAATTGGGAACAGCCAATATTAGAAAGTCTGTTGAAATTCATGAGAAATTATCCAAAGATAGAATTCATTGATATTGGATGTAATCTTGGTGTTTATTCCCTACCGGTGGCCTCCGATGGTCACAAAGTCATTGCAATAGATGCCAATGTAAACAATACAGATCGTCTAGTGCAATCAGTTATCATGAACCATTTAACTGAAAACATTACAATTGTTTTAAACGCAATATCAAATGTGAGGAAATCGTTTTCAATGAACCTGGAAGAAACGAATGTAGGGGGACAATCTATTACAAATCAAATATCATCATATGTGGTGAAAGGTATTTTATTCGATGATCTGTTATCAATAACAGGAGAAAATAAGGAATTCATATTTAAAAATAAATTTATTTAAAGGAGCTTCGAATTTCTTTGCGAAAAATAATGTTAGAATGATTTTGATGGAATGGGAGTGGATTAAAACTGATGGGGAGTGTTACACCTTGATCTACTTCCTGATGAGTAGAGGATATAGGAGTTTTCCAAACATTTCTTCGACAACAAAATTAGATGTTTCCAATTATAAAGCATGGCCATACGATATCGTTTGGAAGAAATTGATTTAACTTAAATAATTTAGATATTTTCATTTTCAATAAAGATCCTGATTTTGTTCTTTGATCGAAATAAATCATTTTATTGGTATAAATATTTTTATCAAGCACAACAGTGATATTAAATTTATCCTATTTTCTATTTCTTTGAAAAGGAAAAATAATTTCCAAACTTTCTATTTCCGTAACAAAATATTTTATAGTTTTTTCCCCTACTCCAGTTTCTAACTTTCTTCATTTATCAATGAAAAATAATTTACTACTTTTCTTGAATGCTGAAATTTGATTGGTTGAAAAGAGAATCGCAATTATATATTTCTGATCCTGTGATAAATTGGCTGTTTATGAACAATTGTATACAATATATAAGTTAAACATACATGGCAATGATTTAATTATAAGATAACGCCAATCAAACATTCTTTTCACGATTAATTTCGACAGTTTTCCTGTCATCATCAGATGGGATATAATACTCATTAAATAAAGGATTTTAAACAAATTTAATTATATATAAAAATTCTTTTTTCATTTTATAAAAAAAATATATTATTTTTTTTAAATTTTAACATTTAAAATTTAATTTAATAATTTAAAAACTTTTTATTAATTATTTAATTTAACACAACAATCAATACATACAATACACAAAAGCTTATTTAAAAACACTCAACACGCAAGTTTTTACTGCATTCTGTACATTAATTTTCGGATTCAATGATTTTAGCAATAACGCCTCACAAATCACACGTTCCCAATAATTATCGAAATTTTTTAATAAAATTTTAAAATCAGACATACCTATTTTAATCTTACAGCCCTTATTGTGCTCACCAATATGGGTCAAAGCCTTCGGTCTACAATGTTCTCGAGCTCGAATACAGAGATGACTGGAAGTCTCTCCAATGTATGTGGCATTACACCCATTACATGTAAACTGATAAACGAGATCGGAACACAATTCAACCGGAGTTTTTGACTTATTAATAAATATATTGCGTACTTTCCATGAAGTTGACACTATCCTATAGTTTACATTCCCTAACTGCTTTCTTATCTTCACTTTATAATCCTTAAAACCTTCTGAGTACGGCAATACTAACACAAATTTAGGCTTATCATCCTTTCTCACACTATTTAATTTATTTAACTCATCAGACTCACACACCTCAAAAGCATCAAATTTCCCTGAAATAACTCTATATTTAACGAATAGAATTTTATTGATAAATACCTTTAAAAGGATATATAGTTCCCTCAGACTAATAAGATTCCTTAAAATCCCTTTAAATGACTATAATTATATCTTTATTTCCTATTAACAAACATATATCACTAAAACCATCAAAAATCATTAACTCTAAACAATTTATAAAATCAAATGAAAAAACCACTTATAATTAAATTTTTGTTCTACTCGAAATTAAAAATAAATATTACTGTACAATTTAACCAAATAGTTGCATTGCAAAATTAAATTTATCCATCAAATAAAATCTAATGATAAAACCAGTTATAATTAAAAAATAATTAAAAATAATTAAAAGATTTTTCTAAAACTCGAAATTTAAAATAAATATTACTATACAATTTAACTGACAAGATTAAATTTATCCATATTTCTTCAAATGGTCCTATTTTACCGATATTCAACCGATTTAATTACTAATTAAAATCACCGGATAGATTTCTTCCAATAAAGATCAATTTTCTTTAGTTGACTATAATTATATCTTTTATTCCTATTTATCACACATATTTCACTAAAATTATCAAAATTAAATTAAATAAATATTTATAAAATCCATTGATAAAACCATTTATATTTAAATTTTTGTTCCTAAACTTGAAATTTAAAATAAATATTACTGTACAATATAACTGAGTAGTTGCATAGAAAGATTAAATTTATCCATTCAATAAAATATATTTCTTCAAATGATCATAAATCACAAATTTCAGTATATCTTACAATAATTTTCAAGTAAATTTAAAATATCTATCCTTGATAAAGTTAACTGGTTTCTTAGCTTATGTTTTTTAGAAGTTCATCAATCTGTAAATGGAAATATTCTTAAAAAATGATTGAAAAGATTATTTAGTCAAATTCAATTACATTACAAAGTTATCATCAAAATTTTATTCTATCACTTGATTATTAACCTAATTGTCATTGAAATTAATTTTTATTTAAAATTTAAAAACAATTCAATAAAATACAACTAATTATCAAGAAATTAATTAAATTTATCAATTAAATTTATTAGAATGACCAATAAAACCTTAAATTTTAAAATATTCTTTCAGTCAACATGAAATTCTGAGAAAATTATTCAATATCCTCATCAAAAATTTAACCTATCACTTGATTATTAACCTAACTGTCAATTAAAATAATTTTTATTTAAAATTAAAAAACAAGGCAATAAAAATAAATCCAATTATTTTTTTCAAAATATTATTTTTTCAATGACATTATTTTTTTTTCAAGGTCATTTTTTTCAAGGTCATTTTTATTAAGGTCATATGACTCATTCAAGGTCATTTTCAAGGACAATTTATT
This sequence comes from Schmidtea polychroa, assembly GCA_959609185.1. Classification (NCBI taxonomy): domain Eukaryota; kingdom Metazoa; phylum Platyhelminthes; order Tricladida; family Dugesiidae; genus Schmidtea; species Schmidtea polychroa. The sequence continues at coordinate 13,445 of CAUHTR010002688.1, read as the reverse complement.
TTTTTTTAAAACATGAGCCCGCTGGGACAAAGACAATTTTTTCAGACTTTCCGCCAATTGAAATTTTTGAATGAAAATTTTTATGAAATACTTTTTTAAGTAATGTTTTTAATGAAATTTTTTATAGATTAATTTTTTTTTAGGATAATTTTTAACGAAAATTTCAATGGACTAATAATAATTATAATAAAAATAATAATAATAATAATATATCAACCAAATACATAAAAATTAACTAATCACATAACTAAACACATAAAAATTTACCAAGCACATAAAAAGAACAAAGGTAAAAATATAATATTTTCTGTAATAAAATCAATCTTCATCAGATAAATTAATGTCATCAATATCAATATCATCTTCTCCAACATCTTCTCCAACAACTTCTCAAACGTTTAATTGACTTAATCTTACATGCCCATATGCAAAACTAGTAGTTTTCCCCACCCAAACCCTTTTGTCATCTGCATTATTTTAGTATTTTTAATTGTATAAATTTGATGGTTTTTGCTAGTTATTTTTGTTTGAGGAATCGAAAAAATTTGATTAGTGTTATAACAATCCAGGTACGACTATTGTTTTATGTCACTACCTTTCAATGTTACACCTTTAGCCTTTTTTCTTTCCTCATCACCCAACAAACTATAACACTTAAGTCTAAGAAAAACCCATTCCTTATATTTAAGACCTTTATTCTCATCTTTGAACTTTTCCAATGACTGAATCAAGGTTCTTACTATATAAGGAATGACAAGTATCGTAATTGGAAGTACCTAATAAATTATCTCGGATCATTGCAGGTAAAAGAACCTCAAGTTTACAGTTAATTACTTCCAGGAAAAAAGAGTCTGTATCACCTGCAACGATATTAATTTTACAACAGTAGGGTAATGTGGACCCGTGAACAAAGTACTATTACATAATCAATGACGTCACGAATGAAATTACGCCATACCCCGCCTTATTGACTTATTTTACAAAGACATAATTATTGCACATGCTTTGCATATATATTATTATTATTATTTTTTGAATTTTCAATATTTTCATTCAAAGTATTAACACGCACGGGAGTTATTAATATTATTATTATTATTAGTGAAAAACATAAAAATATGGTTTACACACACAACCCATTAACCATTATTATTATTATTATTATTATTATTATTATTATTATTATTATTATTATCAATATTAAAAACCTAAAATATTTTCTACATACACACACAACATAATACCAATTATTATTATTATCATTAGTGAAAATTTAAAATATTTTCTACACACATACACAACCCATTAACAATTATTATTATCAATATTAGTGAAAACCTAAAATATTTTTTTACACACACACAACCCATTATACTTAATCATTATTATTATTATTATTATTATTATTATTATTATTATTATTATTATAATTAGTCAAAAACCTAAAATAATTTTATGGGGTAGAGAATTATTATATGTTTGCAATATTCTGTGTTTGCCTTTACAGAAAATTGTCAATAAGGTGCGATAATTTACAATGCTATGCATACATTCTATATGTATTGCACATACCTTGTTTAACATGGGTGTATAAAGTCAGAGTTTATCCGACAAAATATTCTGTCTCCCTATGGGTATTGCTCATATGGGTAATGGTCACTAGGGTACTACTTACACTCAACATGTCGCAAGGGTTTTCAAGCTTAAAGCATATTATGGTTTATTAAGGTTAGTAAATAAAACTTATCACACATACTATTTTTAATAATATTTAAACGATAAAAATCAAGACAAGAGAGGACAAGGCAAAGTTTATGCATTTAATATTGCCAGGCCTAATGAGCAGTGACCAAATATCTGTGCCTAAAAGACACGGTGGATATTTGTTCGCGTCCACAAGGGTCGTCTGTGCCTGCCCCAAGTGGGGTCAGAAGAACCTGGGCATTATAGTTTTCCGTACGGAACATTACGCCTAGCATGGGTAGTTAACTACCATAACATTCGAAACGTATAAAAATACATTACAAAATGCATGCGTCATTGGCACTATAACCAAATTAATTAATGTTTTCACTAACAACAATATATATTTACAGAGGCCTCCCACTAGTTGGATTACAACCGCCCACCACGACGATAAGCTTGTAAATACATATTAATTAAGGGATAAAGAGGACCCACCCAACCCTATTATATTTAATTTACAAAGGGTTTCTCGCTCTTTTGGAATTTGTTGGTAATCTATCTCAAAATTATTATCTCCATGGGGCCATTTGGTAGTGATTTCATGGAATATATCTTGCAAATTGGATGTATTTCTTTGCTTAGTTTCTGATGCGGCGTCAACTCTCATTGCTAAAATTTGTATTGATTTAAAAGCAATTAACTTACAGATGTTATCTAACATTTTATCGTCACATGCTTGATAAATTAAATTCTGTCTGATTATTAGGCAACTATTATTTGTGGTATACTTTTTCAATATCATTTCTTATCAATTCCCACCATAAAAAACAGATACCTAAATATAATATATATATTTTAAAGAATTAATTCATGTCTTACATTAATAATAATCTTTCATAATCTTCAGGTATGACGAGTACTTTACAATATCTAATTGCGAAAACATCGGTTTATCCATTTTTCTTGACATTCGTTGAAAGAAAGTTTACATAATTTAAGTTTGATAAGTAAACATTCATGTTGAAGGACACCCACAATCAGATAATTCATTTAAGAAATCTCTAAATCCGGAAATATAAATCTTTTAGTGTTTCACCATTTTCTCTGGTTCATTTTCTTCATAATCCTATAATTCATTTTCTTCATTACTAAGGAAAACAATTAAAATATTGTAGTAAATTCTTTATTTACTTACTTTATGGATACTAAAATGAAAGAAATAAAGTTATATCAGAAGTATATTTAAGTAATTTAAATGTAATTATTTAAACATATTTAAACAATTTAGTTATTTAAGCATATTTAAACATTATTATTTTTATATAATATAATTTCATATAATATTATAATATTATAATTTTATGTATTCTAAATTTATTAATAAATATAGTATAATTTTATATAATTTTATATAATAAGTAATTTAAATGTAATTATTTAAACATATTTAAACAATTTAGTTATTTAAGCATATTTAAACATTATTATTTTTATATAATATAATTTCATATAATATTATAATATTATAATATTATGTATTGTAAATTTAATTACCCTTCATTTAATTTTTTAATTCAAAAATTAATAATGAATATTCTTTGAATTAAAAAATATTATGTTAGTATTTCCAGGCAGAAAACAACGAATTCAATAATTAAAATCTTAATTTTCATGTTATATATTTAGGGTTGTGGCCAGAAGTTAATCGCCATTTAATCGTTTGTTCAGTTATCAGCCTGTTCTCAATTTCGCTCATTTTTGTTCGAAACATTCAGGTGAGTTGTTATCTGAAAAGTTTCAGTTTCTTTTAGCTCGGTTTTGTTAAAACACTCACGGTATTTTTAAGGGACGTGATACTGGAAATAAATTAACAATGGGTGGTCTTGCATGTTGTTGGTCTGAGCTGTCGAATTATTTTAGAAATAGGCATATTAAAAACATTTAAGGTATCATTCAGTAAAATAATATAGTTTGTTTAAATTTAAGACACATCAGAAGAATTTCTTTGTAATTAATATCACACGCTTTATTTCTACAAAACCATTTATAATGTCCAATAACTTGAGATTGAACCATGATTGAATTTGAAACATTGGATAATTGTTCAACACTTCATGCTAATAATCATTGCAGTTGTGTTGATCTTTTTAAGAGCTCGATTGAATAGAATATCATATCCATAAGTTAGGAAGTTTATCTTTTTATCGCTTTGGGGAAATTTCATAAACATATCTTGGAGTTCCTCTTCTGTCATTTCATGATTTACAGAAATTAAATCGTTGATTTCCGATCGTTTTGAAAAATTTCTATTAATAATTTGCAACGATCTTGCTGAGCCGCGATCACATGGACAAGTTCCACTGCTTCGCCATATTGCTCATTGAAATACGACATATCAAACATTCATTATCTTCCATATTTCATTAAGGCCAAAAATTCAAATCAAAATTATAAATCAGTTCTTTAAAACCACAATTCCAGAAAAATTGAATAGAATATCATATCCATAAGTAAGCAACACTCTAAAAAACCGATACAATCATAAAACTGAGTAAAACCAAATAATACTCACAATTCGAATCCAGCAAAAAAACCCCAATAAAATTCCAACCAATCAAAAACTGACAATTTTCACAATTGTCCACGTCTGTGTGCGCACACAAATCTATCCAACAAAGTAAAAAGCGCACAAAGACGCGAGATAAACTAATATGACAAAATATGACACTGCTTGCGTCTGTGTGCGCATACAAACTCATCTCATAATACAACGCGCAAACAGACGCGAATTAACCTCCTAATTTACCATAGTATTTTTGAGTATTTTTTAGTTAATTTATAAATAACAGTATTTTGATATATCAATAAAGACCATATACTCCGAGTTTATCCGACAAAATATTCTGTCCCCCTATGTGTATTGCTAGCAAGGGTACTGGTCACATTCAACATGTCGCAAGGGTATATTAATCAGTTAGAAATTCTTAGGTAATTTAGTGAGATGGTCAGAAATTCGTGAATAATTAGAATATTTTAAATGTAACTTACCGAATTCTTATGTCGAGCGACTAATTTATTGGTTAACTTTTTAGACATTTAAAGCAAAAGGTAATTTATTCATGTAATGTTCGTTACAATAGTTAATATAATTTATATAACTTGGTGAGAAATACATGGTCATTAATAACAACATTCAGCAATTCATTTGGAGTAAATTTCTGTCTTTATTCGAGGCCAAAATATTTAAAGGAGTCAGAGTCATAATCGAAATATGATCATTTGGTTATCATTTAACCAAATAAGGTGCTTATTAGTTAGAAATACATGTTCATATAGGGTTACAATTCTTTTCTAATTTAATTAAATGATCATTAGACGTAATATATCTTTGCGAGAAATTTAAGATGTTTGAGTAACCAAAACATGGATATTTTGTGCGATAAATTTATGAATATTGGTTAATTTTGTCATTTTTAGTCATCTAAAATAATATTTAGCAAAATATCATTGTAAGATTTATCCACCCGATAACAATATTCCTTCAATAGATTAACTGATATTCAACCTATTTAATTTCTGGAAATATAATTAAAATCATAAATTTCCTTCAATAAAGTTAAATTTTCTTTAGTTGTCGATGTCCAACTCTTTTAAGTCAATATTTTTCAAGTTTTGTTACCGTTATCTTCATAATGAATGTCCGTTTTTAACATGTTAAATAAAGATAAAATAAGCAACGAGATTTAAGAGGTACCCACCAGATATTGAGCTTAGATAAAAGACATTTAAATATAAAGGAAATAATATTTCCAGAACCATTAATAAATAAATTAAGCGATATTATTAATGAATTAGACTCCGTCGAAATTCAATTCGGAATAACAATCGAATTTGAAAAAGAACGGGAAATAAAAGTTAATAATATCTCCAATAACGCAAAACCATTAACTGCATAATTTTTTGACGAACGTATTAGGGAACGTATTTAGGGATTGTAAAAAATATAATAGAAATCCATTTCACTATAACTAAAATAAGTAGGTTAAGTAGGATAAGTGGTAGGAGTTTTATTGAAACACCAACTTATCTAGAAAATAAATATTGTTTAATTAATATAAAAAACACTGATGATTCATGTTTTTTATATAGCATTTTAGCTATTTTAAAATATGATGAAGTTATTACACAATATAGAAATAGGACATCGAGTTATAATTTATCTGACCTAGTATACGACTCATCAGAATTACCAATGAAACTAAAAGATATTAGGAAATTTGAAGCTAAAAATCCAGGTTTAATAATTAATGTTTTTACTTATGACAATACTAGACAATTAACCGAAAATTATGTATTAAAACATCCATATTTGGATATTATACATCGTTCAAAGTTTTAAATGGAACTATAATTAATTTATTATTATTAAATAAAGGAAACAATTTCCATTACGTTGCTATAAGCAACTTAAATAGGTTAATGAATTGCCACATAAACACTAGTTGTCCTACACTAATACGATCATTTTGGTTCCAGCGGTGTTTGAACCGATTTAGAAATAAACATGCGCTGGACAAACTTGAAGTATTGTGTAAAAGAAATCAGATAGTTACGACGCTTTACACATTCCCTCAAAATAAATTATTACAGTTTACTGACTGGTTGAAAACAGTAACTCCTCCATTTGTAGTTTATGTCGATTTTGAGCCTATTTTACCTTCCGAAAATGTTCACTTCCAACGACACATGCCAATATCTGCTGGTCTTTTACTTGTTAATAACTTCGATGGATCTAAATCTTATCAACAGTTTATAGGTTTAGATTGCGTCGAAAGTTTTTTAAGTGCTATAGAGGATATAGCATTAAATAAGGTTCTTCCTTTTTATTATAAAATGAGTAGGAAACCTATGGTGAAATTTACTAATATCGAACAACAGCAATTTGATAGTGCATCTCTTTGTTACCTTTGCATGAAATGTATCGTCGATCCTGTTAGCGATCACGATCATTTTACTGGGAAATACTTGGGTGCTGCCTGTAGCACATGCAACATAAATAGGAAAATTAATAAAATTTTGCCTATCGTATTCGACAACTTGAAAGGATACGATATGCACCATATACTTAAATATGATTTAAATAAATTTGGCTGATTTCTTTCAACAATTTCGTTTGAAATCTATTGCTCACAATAGGTTAGAACCATTGAATTATTAAGTATGTCTTGGTCTTCTGCATTAATGTCTTTAGATGAACCGATTGAACTGATAACTGAAAACGAAATGTTTAGCTTTTATGAGGGTGGAATAAGAGGCGATCTTACTTTTTTAAATAAACATTATGTAAAAACCGATGAAAACACCGAGTTACTTTATATAGATATTTAAATCTTGAATCTTTGTCTTATGGATACACTTTTGAAGTTGATCTTGTAACTCCTTCTGAGCTTCATGATCAGTAGATAGAAAAGGGCCATCTAGATCAGGACTCCACTGGATCACATACCCCCCTAGGGCAAATTTTTTATATTATATTATATTCTTTCAATGTGCACTACAGATTTAGATACCCCCCCCATACTTTTTTTAATTTTTAAAATACCCCTACCCCCTCCCTCTCCCCACTTTTTTAATTTTAATTTTTGTTTTAATTATCGATAACGTAATAATTTTACTTTTATTTAAATCATTGATTACATCATAAATTTTATTTTTTTATAAGAATTTTTTTATGTCAATATACTTTAAATTTAATTCTCTATTCATTTTTAGTACACCAGTTTTGAATTTACACATATTTTTAAACAAATCTTTCTCATTCATTTATCATCTTTATTGGAATATTTACAAACCAACATGTTTTAGTTACAAAAAATAGTTATCAATAAATCGAGTAAGGGTAGGAAATTATTTAGAGCTCACAAAAAGATAGAAATTCACTAAAATCAATATTTTCTACAAATATTTCACCACATTCACCATCAAATACCTAACTAGAGATGACATATATCGATTTAGTTAATTATAGTCATTATAACATTATATATCTTTCAAACTAAATCACGAATTTCAGTATATTTTACATTAATTTTCAAGTAGATTTCAAATATATCATCATCGTGATAAAATTAGCTGGTTTCAACTTTAGATTTTCAATATTTAAAAGTTCATCAATGTGTAAATATTCTTAGAAAATATATGAAAAAATTATTTAGTCAAATTCAATATCATTACAAAGTCATCATCAAAATTTATCCTATCACTTGATTATTGTAAAAAACTCTAATTATTAACCTCATTAAAAATTAATTTTTATTTTAAATTTAAAAACAAGTCAATAAAATATAGCAAATTATTAAGAAATTATTTAAATTTGTCTTAGAATTAACACTAAAACCTTAAATTTTTAAATATTATTTCAAATATCACAAAAAATGTTAGTAATAATGGAGTTATTGTTAATTCGTTTTATTATATATACTCTGAGTTTATCCGACAAGATATCTTCTCCCTCTATGGGTACTGTTCACAATTGGTACTGCTCGTAAGGGTACTGGTCGTAAAGGTACTGTTGTGTTTTAATGTTTGAATTATTCATTAATGGATTATGGAAAGTTTTTAATATGTTTTTAATATATCTATTTCTAAAATAAATCGACAGCTCAGACCAACAATATGTATGGATGACCAACCATTGTTAATTTATTTCCAGTGTCACGTCTTTCAAGAATACCGTGAGTGTTTTAACAAAGCTGAGCTAAAAGAAACTTTCCAGATAACAACTCACCTGAATGTTTTGAACAAAAATGAGCAAAATTGAGAACAGGCTGATAACTGAACAAACGATTAGATGGCGATTAACTTCTGGCCACAACCCTAAATATATAACATGAAAATTAAGATTTTAATTATTGAATTCGTTGTTTTCTGCTGGAAATACTAACAGAATATTTTTTAATTCAAAAAATCTTCATTATAAATTTTTGAATTTCAAAAATTAAATGAAGGATATATTAAATTTACATTACATAATATTATAATATTATAAAATTATACTATATTTATTAATAAATTTAGAATACATAAAATTATAATATTATAATATTTTATAAAGTTATACTACATAATAATATTAATGTTTAAATATGCTTAAATAACTAAATTGTTTAAATATGTTTAAATAACTACATTTAAATTATTTAAATATAATTCTGATATAATTTTATTTCTTTCGTTTTAGTATCCATAAAGTAAGTAAATAAAGAATTTACTACAATATTTTAATTGTTTTCCTTAGTAATGAAGAAAATGAATTATAGGATTATGAAGAAGATGAACCAGAGAAAATGGTGAAACACTAAAAGACTTATGTTCTGGATTTAGAGATTTCTTAGATGAATTAGCTGATTGTGGGTGTCCTTCAACATGAATGTTTACTTATCAGACTTAAATTATGTAAACTTTCTTTCAACGAATGTCAAGAAAAATGGATAAACCGATGTTTTCGCAATTAGATATTGTAAAGTACTCGTCATACCTGAAGATTATGAAAGATTATTATTAATGTAAGACATGAATTAATTCTTTAAAATATATATATTATATTTAGGTATCTGTGTTTTATGGTGGGAATTGATAAGAAATGATATTGAAAAAGTATACCACAAATAATAGTTGCCTAATAGTCAGGCAGAATTTAATTTATCAAGCATGTGACGATAAAATGTTAGATAACATCTGTAAGTTAATTGCTTTTAAATCAATACAAATTTTAGCAATGAGAGTTGACGCCGCATCAGAAACTAAGCAAAGAAATACATCCAATTTGCAAGATATATTCCATGAAATCACTACCAAATGGCCCCATGGAGATAATAATTTTGAGATAGATTACCAACAAATTCCAAAAGAGCGAGAAACCCTTTGTAAATTAAATATAATAGGGTTGGGTGGGTCCTCTTTATCCCTTAATTAATATGTATTTACAAGCTTATCGTCGTGGTGGGCGGTTGTAATCCAACTAGTGGGAGGCCTCTGTAAATATATATTGTTGTTAGTGAAAACATTAATTAATTTGGTTATAGTGCCAATGACGCATGTATTTTGTAATGTATTTTTATACGTTTCGAATGTGCTGGTAGTTGACTACCCTGACATGCTAGGCGTAATGTTCCGTACGGAGAACTATAATGCTCAGGTTCTTCTGACCCCACTTGGGGCAGGCACAGACGACCCTTGTGGACGCGAACAAATATCCACCGTGTCTTTTAGGCACAGATATTTGGTCACTGCTCATTAGGCCTGGCAATATTAAATGCATAAACTTTGCCTTNAAAAATTTCCAAAAAAAGTCAAAAGTTGCAAAAGTTGCAAAAAGTTGCAAAAAGTTGCAATGGGTTGCCCTAATAATCATATATTAAGAATATACACCCATGTTAAACAAGGTATGTAGAGTGTGTGTAAAATTCTAAATTATCGCTCCTTATTGACAATTTCCTGTAAAGACAAACACAGAATATTGCAAACATATAATATTTCTCTACCCCATAACTTAGTGTGTAAAAATTATTTTAGGTTTTTGACTAATTATAATAATAATAATTATAATAATGATAATAAAGTTTAATGAGTTGTATATGTGTGTAACTAATATTTTAGCTTTTTCACTAATATTTTCAATAATAATAATATTGATAATAATAATAATAATAAAGTTTAATGGGTTGTGTAAATAATATTTTAGGTTTTTCAATTATAATAATAATAATAATAATAATAATAATAATAATAATAATAATAATAATAATAATAATAATAATAATAATAATAATAATATTAATAATAATAATAATAATAATAATAATAATAATATTAATAATAATAATAATAATACTTTGAAATTGTATTTGAAAATAATTTGCGACATGTTGATTGTGAGCAGTACCTTTGTGACCAATACCCATAGGGAGACAGAATATCTTGCCGGATAAACTCGGAGTATATATAATAATATTAATAATAATAATATTGATTAAAACTTTGAAAATAATAATTTGAACAATATTTGATGAAAAGTTCCTGAAATAATCATGAAAATGTTGAAAATCGTGAAAATATTGAAAATGTAGAAAATTATGAAAATATTGATGATTATTAAAAAATGCAAATGATGAAAATGTTGAAAATCATGAAATTGACGTAGAAATTAAGTTTTATGAATATGTAAGTAAATAATAATAATGAAACTTCTAAAAAAAAATAAAAATAATTAGAACTTTGCAAATAATAATAATAATACTTTGAACTTTGCAAATAATAATAATAATTCTTTGAAAATAACTTTGAAAATATTAATAATAATAATAAGATGAAAAACTTTCAAAATAACTGTAAAAATAATAATTTAAAATAATAATAATAGTAAAGAAATATTGAAAAATATTGAAAATTATTAAAATATTCATGCAAATGATGAAAATGTTGAAAATCATGAAATTGATGTAGAAATTAAGTTTTATGAATAATTGCAAATAATAATAATAATAATAATAATTTTGAAAATACATCTTCCACGCGGGCGTTAATATCTTTCCAAATAATAATGATAAATTAAATTATTATCGATAATTAAAACTTCGGATCGAAAATGTTACTAAAAATAGATGTTTTTGTTACTTAAAATAGAATGACCTTGATGAGTCATCGAATGAGTCATCGTTCTTAAAATATGATGAGCCATCGTTCTTAAAATATGATTAGTCGCCGGGTGAGTCATTGTTCTTAAAACGATGAGTCATCGGGTGAGTCATTGTCTTTGTTCAAAAATTTTACTAAAAATAGATTCAAAATGTTACTAAAAATATATGTCTTTATTACTAAAAATAGAATGACCCTAATGAATCATTGTCTTTGTTCTAAAAATATGATGAGTCGTCGGATGATAGGAATCTATAAATCATCTTAAAGGTCTTGCACTGGGCTTTAAGATGAGCTATCGATCAATAAAATTTGTTGGCGGGAACAATAATTTTTGGGATGAAAAAAAGTATGGGCCCTCTGGATCACTTAATAATATTTTAAAAAATAATAATAATTTATGAGTCATCGTTCTAAAAACATGATGAGTCATTGTATGAGTCATCGTCCTAAAATATGATGAGTCGTCGTTCTAAAAATATGATGAGTCATAAGATGAGTCATCGTTCTAATAATATGGTGCGTCATAGTATGAGTCATCATTCTAAAAATATGATGAGACATCGGGTGAGTCATCGTTCTAAAAATATGATTAGCCATCGTTCTAAAAATATGATGAGTCATCGGATGAGTCATTGCTCTGAAAATATGATGAGTCATCGGATGAGTCATTGTATTTGTTCAAAAATGTTACTAAAAATAGATTCAAAATGTTACTAAAAATATTTTATTACTAAAAATAGAATGACCCTAATGAATCATTGTCTTTGTTCTAAAAATATGACGAGTCATAGTGTGAGTCATCGTTCTAAAAATGATGAGTCATCGAATGAGCCATTGTTCTAAAAATATGATTAGTCATCGTTCTAAAAATATGATGAGTCATCGGATGAGTCATCGTTCGAAAAATGATGAGACATTGGGTGAGTCATTGTCTTTGTTCTACAAATGTGATGAGTCATCGGATGAGTCATCGTTCTTAAAATATGATGAGTCATCGGATGAGTCATTGTTCTGAAAATATGATGGGTCATAGGATGAGTCATTGTCTTTGTTCAAAAATGTTACTAAAAATAGATTCAAAATGTTACTAAAAATATTTTATTACTAAAAATAGAATGACCCTAATTAATCATTGTCTTTGTTCTAAAAATATGACGAGTCATCGGATGATAGGAATCTATAACTCGTCTTAAAGGTCTTGCACTGTGCTTTAAGATGAGCTATCGATCAATAAAATTTGTTGGCGGGAACATTAATTTTTGGGATGAAAAAAAGTGTGAGCCCTCTGGATCACTTAATAATATTTAGAAAAATAATAATTTAACTTTCAAAAGATGGTGGTCATCAATTGTTAATAATATTAAAACTACTAACGATATATAAGATACCTATAGCACACCTTAAAGGTTTTGCATTGGGCTTTAAGATGATCTGTTGGCGGGAACGTTAATTTTTGGGATGAAAAAGAGTATGAGCCCTGTGGACCAATTAATTAAAAAAAAAGAAATGACCTTGACCTTGACCTTTTATTTTTTTTAAAAAAATAACCCGGGGGATGGGGGGGTATGTGATCCAGCGGAGTCCTGGTCTGGGGAGCTCACTACCACCTACTAGTGAAGTCCTGATCTAGCGGTGCCCTATCCTTCTACTGAGGTGTATTCAGCTGAGAGATAAATATTTCATTGATTTATCAAAATAATTTTAAATTGTAGATAATTGACTATTAAAATAACTATTAAAATAATTGGATTTTTTAATTTGAAATTTTTGAATTAAAAATTAAAATAGCTTTTTAAAAAAGAAATTTTAGTAATGAAAAATTTTTAAATAAATATGTTTTAAATATTGAAATATTTTGAGAAAATGGTTTTGAAAATATTTTATTCAACGCTGAAAATTTGTTTAAAATTATACAATATGTCATATAATAAATATTTGGAATTATATCGTTAACTTTTGAACCGGATTTAAAAAATAATTTAGAAGATGTGTTAGCCTTTTATAATAATGATCATTCGGAATATTAAATGGTTAAAGTCTGAGGATATAAGATCTAATAA
>CAUHTR010002687.1:0-17118 GCA_959609185.1 Schmidtea polychroa | reverse complement strand
ATTTATACAAATTTTTAGGGCAGCTGTTATTTTAAGAATTAATTTAATATTTTATCTTCATATTTTAATAATACTTATAATTTAATAATTATTATTTTTGAGTTTTATTTTCATATTTTAATAATACTTATAATTTAAATAATTAGTATTTTTTATATTTTATTTCAAAAGTGTTTTTAAGACACTTATATTTAATGTCTTAAGAGCGATTATTTTTTTACCACAAGAATATTATTTTGTTTTTAAAAACACTTGCATGCCCATATGCAAGACTAGTATTTTTCCCCACCCAAACCCTTTTGTCATTTTTGTTAGTTAGTGCTATTTTTGTGTTTTTAATTGTAAAAATTTGATGATTTTTGCTTGTTATTTTAGTCTGAGGAACCGAAAAAATCTGGTTAGTGTTATAACAATCCAGATATGACTGATGTTTTATGTCACTACCTTTCAATGTTACACCTTTAGCCTTTTTTGTTTCCTCATCACCCAACAAGCTATAACATTTAGGTCTAAGAAAAACCCATTCCTTATATTTAAGACCTTTATTCTCGTCTTTGAACTTTCCAATGACTGAATCAAGGTTCTTACTATATAAGGAATGACAACTATTGTAATTGGAAGTATCTAATAAATTATCTCGAATCATTGCAGGTAAAAGAACCTCAAGTTTACAGTTAATGACTTCGAGGAAAAAAGAATCTGTATCACCTGCAACGATATTAATTTTACAATTAAACTCATTGCGAAATGATTCAGATCCTTATATTGTAATTCATACATTCTAAGTTTAGATAGATCAAGTACAGATTGACCAATGTAACTTGGTCTATCTAAACATATAGAATCTGAATTCAATAATGCCGCGATTAAATTATCGTCTATTTTAATAGATTTTTTAAAAGTCGGCTTTGAAGAATATTTAACTAATTTACCGGCAGTTAGTACAAAGACGAAGATTCATTCTTCTCTTTAAATTTTCAACTGTTTTGCCGTATAAACTGTTATTTAGCAATTTATAATAATTTTCATCTAAGTTATTTATGCTTTTTGACCTTAATTCTGTATTTGTATCTATATATTTTTAAAAATTGGAGATTGCTTAAATCTTACACCTCTATTTACACGTGTTACTTTAACACCAAGTTCCAAATATAATTTTAATAATCTCCAATGAATCACATAATAAGATTATGGAAGATGAGTTAATAATAATTTTTCAACCTTAGACCCAGCAGGTTTCATTTTTTCAGCAACTACAGGGAAATCATCCAACTTATCATGAAGCTCAGAAGGAATTACAAGATCAACTTCAAGAGTGTATCCATAAGACAAAGATTCAAGATTTAAATTCCTAAATTCATCCATTATTAAATAGCACTAACTAACAAAGATGAAAAAAGGGTTTGGGTGGGGAAAAATACTAGTCTTGCATATGGGCATGTAAGATTAAGTGAATTAAATATCGGAGAAAATGTTGGAGAAGATGTTGGAGAAGAATTTGATGAAAATGTTGGAGAAGATGAGGAAGAATTAAATGAAGATTTTGGAGAAGATGATATCGATATCGATGACGTTATTTTGTCTGATGAGGACTAATTTTATTAAATAAAAGTTTATATCTATACATTTGTTTGGTAAATTTTTATGTTTGTTATGAGTCTAGTTCATTTTTATGTGTTTAGTTAATGTTTATATGTTTTGTTATGTGTCTAGTTATTTTTATGTGTTTAGTTAATTTTTTATGTGTTGTATAGTATTTGGTTGATATATTATTATTATTATTTTTATTATTATTATTATTATTATTATTATTATTATTATTATTATTATTATTATTATTATTTCATAAAAATTTTCATTAAAAATTATCTTAAAAATTATTCTATTAAAATTTCCATTAAAAATTATCATTGAAAAATAGTTCATTAAAATTTCTATTAAAAATTACTTAAAAAATTATTTCATAAAAATTTCCATTAAAAATTACCATTCTCAAACACCTTCAACTTTTTGTAATTAAATTTAAAAATCTTACTTTAATTTACTTATTACATTACTTTAATTTACTTATTTAAAAATTATTACTTTAATTTACTTATTTAACTTTAATTTAAATTTTTTTTTACCATTGATTACTTAATTTTAAAATTTGGACCTTAATTAACTTTAATTTAATTTTTTAGGACCTTAATTTACTTTATTTTAATTTTTTTAGAACCATTATTTACTTTAATTGAAAAATTTGAACCTTAATTTACTTAGTTGAGCCCTTAATTTACTGTATTTGAAAAATTTGGACCATAATTTACTGTAATTTAATTTTTTAGAACCTAAATTTACTTTAATTGAAAAATCTTAGCTCATAATTTACTTATTTAGACCATAATTTACTTTATTTCAAAAAAAAATCTGAACCTTGATTTACTTAAATTTAATTTTTTAGACCCATCATTTACTTTATTTTTGAAATTTTAGACCCATAATTTGCTTTATTTTGAAAAATTTACCATACTTTTTTAGTGTAGACCACCTTTTTGTATTGAAATTCTCATGACCAAGAAGATCCCCTCACTATAGTCTGAAAAATCCATGCTTTTTTTATTGAAGACTACCTTTTTCTATTGAAATTCTCAGGACTAAGGAGACCCACCCAAATAATATTTATCCTTGGCTTGTTTATTGAAAAAAAAATTTTGTATTTAAAATCCCAGAAAACATTGGGCATTACGGCAACAATCATGTAATCAAAAAATGTCTACGGAAAAAGTTATGCAATCAAAAGTTTGCAACATTTTTTACCCCCCCCCCCCCTATTGTTCCCGCGGGCCACTATCTACCTACTCTTATTATTTCATTTCTAAAAATTTTTCAGCTGTTTATTAAAGAAATTTTAATTAAAATTTATTGTTATTAAATATCGAATAATTAAAATTTATTGTTATTAAATATCGAATTAAAAATTATTAAAATATTTTTCCCTTGTATACAATTATATTAAAAGGTTAACTAATAAAATACTCCATCTATTAAATATATACACCCGATAAAATTATACAACATTCTACATAAATATTCAGACATAAATTAATAATAATAAAAGATAAAATGTGCACAGATTGTTCGACGATAATGTTTAGTCAATAATATTTACACAAATTGTCAATTGGATAGTCCATATTCGGATTGCTGGATTGTTTTTGGATTGAATTGGGTTGCATGGAATTGGGTTGATTGTTGGAACATTGAACTGTCTATTTTCTATCTACGCTCTTCGGCGTACACATTAACTCTATATTTTTTGGGCCCTGACCTATAATACTTGTTGAGATTGAATGTGGTGATGTGCCTACCTTCATCATCCAACAATTCTCCGATTTATTTGAAATTATGTAAGAGTTATATTTTTCAAGTTTAACATTTTTTAATAAGTTGCGCGCGCAAACTCCGTGGGGGCTGATGGTAGATTTTATTTATTGTTAATAAAACACTTCAATTGCACTTTGGTCTATACTACATTAAAATAAAGTAAAAAACGGAACATTATGATTTAAGGTGTATAAACTTGATTTTGAAACCTTTTGCCTTGATAATCATTTACAGTCCATGTGAAATATGGTCTTAGTGTCATCAGTCTACTTTACCCTTTTTATATTTTTTGTTTATTATAATTTATCATTAAATGTTTCAAATTTCCAGCATTTAACAAAAGCAATGAGTCATCGGACGGGTCATACTTTTTAAAGATATATCCAGTGGTTCTCAATTAATATAAAAGCGCGTAAAATATGAATGCACCTAATATTGGTTAACTAAAGATTAGTCATTTCTAAATATTCAAAGCAAACTTTCACATATTTTGTCATTTTTTATAAGTTTTTTGACAAATAATTAAACGGCTCTTATGTGATCTGTCAATAAACAAAAAATGAATTCATTTCTCATGGTAACATCATATGTGAGAATCTAATTTAATTGAAACGCAGTCAACCTTTAGAAATTTCAATGCGTAGTGAAAAAAAATAAATGTACTACTAGAAACTGAAATATATTTCAGTATGATAACGTCACGTATGCTCAATGGCTTTGGTGCCCACTAAGAAATTTCATTTTCGCATATGGAGCTAATGTTTAAATGAAGTATAAATACTTAAAATAATTGAGCATGTTTTTCAATATAATATATGTTTGGTTTTGTTATTTTTTTTCTTGTAATTGATCAGTTATATTATTCTTGAATAGAAGTAGTGGATTAACGTTATTCTTTTTAGAAAAATATTGACTGATAAGGCAGCTTCATTCCCTAATGTCCACATTTTATTTCATTTTGTACGGTTCACATTTAGCCTTGTTCCACATGATTTGCTTTATATTATGACTTTATATTATAATTACATTTTATGAGCTCCTAAAATGTGACCTGACTGACCAATCTTTTTTTTGAATTTAGCTCTATAGTATAGAGTCTATACCAAAAGTGGATGCGTATCACTGATATATAAACTGAAATATTTTAATATTTACTCCAAATATTAATTTGTTTTATTGCATGTTTTATTATTGAAAAATATGCTCAATTTTTCTAACTATTTATTTAAAAATTTATATATAAAAGGAAGGCATAGCAATTATTGGTAAAATCAATAAAAGTGCAAAATTAATTAAAATTTGCTAAAAATCAAAGATTAATGTTGAACGCGAAATTGATAGACAAGTTAATAAATTATAATGAAAATTTAATAAGGTGTTCACAGAGAAATTTAATGCGAAAAAACAAATTAATTAATCTAATAAAAAGCCCGAGCTCATGGGAAACCCGATACACAGAAGCCCGATCGATCAGATAAGAGTGGGAATATTTCGAGAGCTAATCTAGGATAGACAGTAAAATAATTTGGAAACCCTCAAACTTAGGATTCCTTGGAAATAATTAATTGCAATTCTGTAGATAATTGTCCTCTCAGAAACAGTATAAAAAGAGACCTCAGAAACAGACAATCCGCCAGTTGGTCGAAGAAATAAAGGGAGAATCAGGAAATCAGGAAATCAGTGATCAGAAAAAGAAATACAGTAATTAGAAAAATTTTTAATCCTCGTACAAGAAAAGGGGATTGCCCCTTTAGTTATCTACCTTATCGAGTGATAATTATATTGAGCGAAAGGTGCAAATATAGTGACAAATTGTAATTTGTTTGAAATTGAATAAAGTTATTCTGTGTTGGGTTTAGGGTGGGACTATTTCTCTCTATTTTACCTTCTTAAATTTGATCTTAATTTGATCTTAAATTCCACTCACTTCAGATCGTATATCCTTCTTTAATATCAATTCAGTCAATTTTATCATTTTAAAACCCACAGAAAATGTAAAATTTCAAAATTATGAATTTTCTTTACCTTACTGTTATCGACACCCAACATTCTTCCATTAAAATAATTATTTAAATCTGTGTAAAAGATCAAAATTTACTAATATCAATATATTTTCTACAAAACAAAGTATTTCACACAATTTACCACTACATATCTAACTAGAGAAAAGATTTATTCGCTTCTTATCTTAAGATTTTCAATAATATTTTTTTCAATTCATTGGTAAGTTTTTAAATATTCAATCATTTTTTTTGTATTTTATTAAAAGAATATTTAAAAAATTTAATGATCATTTAATAAATTTAATTAATTTCTTGATAATTTGCAGTATTTAAATAAATTTGTTTTTTAATTTTATTTTGAATAAAACTTATTCTTAATGAAAGGTAGATAATTAGAATTTTTATAGAAATCAAGTTATTGAATAAATTATTTAATTTTTGATGATAATAATGACTTTGAATGATATTGAATTTAACAAAATGAATTTTTCAATAACTATATATTTTCTATGAAATTTTCAATTTCTTATTAAGCAGTTTATTCACATTAATAAACTTTTAAATATTGAAATACTTAAGCTAAGAAATCAGTAAATTTTATCAAGGAAAGATGATGGTAAGATATATTTGAAATTTACTTGAAAATAATTGTAGGATATACTGAAATTTCTGATTTAATGTTGAGGAATAAATACATTACGTTGCGGTATTTTAAAAACACATTTTGACACCATTTTCATCATTTGACTGAATAATTTCATAATTTTCACAATTTCCATAATTTTCAACATTTACACAATTTTCAACATTTTCATGATTTTAAATATATTATTATTATTATTATGAATATAATTATTATTTTCAATATAATATTATTATTATTCAAAGTAATATTATTAATATTAATTATTAGAAGCTGCAAACACATCTTCTAAATTATTTTTTAAATCCTGTTCAAAAGTTAACGACATAATTCCAAGTATTTATTATATGACATATTGTATTATTTTAAACAAATTTTCAGCGTTGAATAAAATATTTTCAAAACCATTTATCAAAATTTCAATATTTAAAATATATTTATTTAAAAATTTTTCAATAATAAAACTTCTTTTTTAAAAAGCTATTTTAATTTTTAATTCAAAATTTTCAACTTAAAAAATCCAATTTAAAAATTATTTAAAAGTTATTTTGATAGTCAATTATTTAAAATTCAAAATTATTTTGATAAATCATTGAAATATTTAACTCTCAGCTGAAAACACTTAACATTAATATTATTATTTTCAAAGTTATTTTTAAAGTATTATTTTCAAAAATATTATTTTCCAAGTATTATTATTATTATTTCGATGGGTTTTATACAGGTTATCCGAATGGTGTAATCCAAGGTAAGCAATTATTACAAAGTATTATTATTATTTCATCCATAAACCTTTAGCATTTTTAACTTGTAATGGATTAAAATATTTTTTACGGATGTCTGACAATAAAATAAG
Source organism: Schmidtea polychroa (assembly GCA_959609185.1). Lineage (NCBI taxonomy): Eukaryota > Metazoa > Platyhelminthes > Tricladida > Dugesiidae > Schmidtea > Schmidtea polychroa. The sequence goes on along the minus strand of CAUHTR010002687.1, from coordinate 10,250 downwards.
ATAAACATTACAAGCTTTGTGATACCCAGTGCAAATCCCAATAGTAGACTAGTTTCGAGCTTTTGGCTCTCATCAGTACTATGCAGGAGACGCAAAGATTTCACTTGCCGCCAGGTGGCGAATATGATTTTTCATACGTCATGTTTAAAAGTTTGCAGATATTTTTTTCTGTTATTTAGCGAATTTGAAAGTGATGTGATTTCCAGTGTGGCAGGTAAAGCATGCAATAGAGTTATATCAGCAATATTGTATACTTAACTGGCGCGAAGAGAAATCTTCGCGTCTCCTGCATAGTACTGATGAGAGCCAAAAGCTCAAAACTAGTCTACTATTGGGATTTGCACTGGGTATCACAAACCTTGTAATGTTTATCTTATTTTATTGTTAGGCATCCGTAAAAATATATTTTAATAAAGATAATAATAATAATAATAATAATAATAATAATAATAATATTGACAATAATAATAATAATTTTGATAATAATAAATAATTACTTAAATAAACTCGGTAAAGATATTATTAATAAAAATCGCCATTGGTACATCTTTTTCACTATATATTTCGATAGTATCACTATCATCATCAGGTTACCTACTTTCACGATGGATGAATATATATACTATATTGATAATATATAAACAAATTATAAAATATATATATTTTAAATTATAAATAAAAATTTTTAACAATTATTCTTTTTAAAAATAATTTTCAATAATCAATTATATTTAAACTTTTAAAATTATTATAACTATTATTTTAATTATTTTTTTTAATTATTTAATATAACTATTATTAATATACATCAACATACAAAAACTTAATTAAAAACATTCACTGCATTCTGCACATTGATTTTAGGATTAAAAGTTCTTATCAATAATGCTTCACATATCACACACTCAAAACAATTATCAAAATCTTTTGATAAGATTTTAAAATCAGAACATCAACTTACATAAAAAACAATAAACACAGCCATTAGTATTTGAATAGCATAACCAAATTTCTGTCAAACCGCTCTCCTGTTCGCGTATGAACACGTGTAAACAATGTTTAAGTACAATAACGGCTTTGTCCCTCCTTATCCGGATGTATACATAATTCTTTNAATATTTAAAATATATTTATTTAAAAATTTTTCAATAATAAAACTTCTTTTTTAAAAAGCTATTTTAATTTTTAATTCAAAATTTTCAACTTAAAAAATCCAATTTAAAAATTATTTAAAAGTTATTTTGATAGTCAATTATTTAAAATTCAAAATTATTTTGATAAATCATTGAAATATTTAACTCTCAGCTGAAAACACTTAACATTAATATTATTATTTTCAAAGTTATTTTTAAAGTATTATTTTCAAAATATTATTTTCCAAGTATTATTATTATTATTTCGATGGGTTTTATACAGGTTATCCGAATGGTGTAATCCAAGGTAAGCAATTATTACAAAGTATTATTATTATTTCATCCATAAACCTTTAGCATTTTTAACTTGTAATGGATTAAAATATTTTTTACGGATGTCTGACAATAAAATAAGATAAACATTACAAGCTTTGTGATACCCAGTGCAAATCCCAATAGTAGACTAGTTTCGAGCTTTTGGCTCTCATCAGTACTATGCAGGAGACGCAAAGATTTCACTTGCCGCCAGGTGGCGAATATGATTTTTCATACGTCATGTTTAAAAGTTTGCAGATATTTTTTTCTGTTATTTAGCGAATTTGAAAGTGAGTGATTTCCAGTGTGGCAGGTAAAGCATGCAATAGAGTTATATCAGCAATATTGTATACTTAACTGGCGCGAAGAGAAATCTTCGCGTCTCCTGCATAGTACTGATGAGAGCCAAAAGCTCAAAACTAGTCTACTATTGGGATTTGCACTGGGTATCACAAACCTTGTAATGTTTATCTTATTTTATTGTTAGGCATCCGTAAAAATATATTTTAATAAAGATAATAATAATAATAATAATAATAATAATAATAATAATATTGACAATAATAATAATAATTTTGATAATAATAAATAATTACTTAAATAAACTCGGTAAAGATATTATTAATAAAAATCGCCATTGGTACATCTTTTTCACTATATATTTCGATAGTATCACTATCATCATCAGGTTACCTACTTTCACGATGGATGAATATATATACTATATTGATAATATATAAACAAATTATAAAATATATATATTTTAAATTATAAATAAAAATTTTTAACAATTATTCTTTTTAAAAATAATTTTCAATAATCAATTATATTTAAACTTTTAAAATTATTATAACTATTATTTTAATTATTTTTTTTAATTATTTAATATAACTATTATTAATATACATCAACATACAAAAACTTAATTAAAAACATTCACTGCATTCTGCACATTGATTTTAGGATTAAAAGTTCTTATCAATAATGCTTCACATATCACACACTCAAAACAATTATCAAAATCTTTTGATAAGATTTTAAAATCAGAACATCAACTTACATAAAAAACAATAAACACAGCCATTAGTATTTGAATAGCATAACCAAATTTCTGTCAAACCGCTCTCCTGTTCGCGTATGAACACGTGTAAACAATGTTTAAGTACAATAACGGCTTTGTCCCTCCTTATCCGGATGTATACATAATTCTTTAAAACCGTCATCCTTATCTTCACATAATGATGCACCACGCTGAATCCAGTGATGTCACATGTTCTCAGAGCTTTTTTTCTGGCCATCCCTGATGATGATAGTGATGCTATCGAAATATATAGTGAAAAAGATGTACGAATGGCGATTTTTAATAATAAATAATATTGATAATAATAATAATAATATTAATAATAATAATAATAATAATAATAATAATAATAATAATAATAATAATAATAATAATAATAATAATAATAATAATAATAATAATACTAATAATAATAATAATAATAATAATTATAATTATAATAATTATAATAATAATAATAATAAAGGGTTAAGTATGTGTGTAAAAAATAAATATTTTATGTTTTTCACTAATATTTGCAATAATAATAATAATAATAATAATAAAGGTTTTGAAAATTTGAACCTTGTACCCTTAAAGGTATTACCATTATATTCACGTTTGAATTATCTTTTATTTGATATATATACGTTAGGGTGGGGTGAAAAGTGAGAAAAAAAATCATGTTGAGAGTTTTTACTTGGAATAGCAATGAAAAGAAGTGGAGTGTTGTCATCTAAAAGATATTAAAAGTTCAACTTGATAAGTTGATATCTTAGGCTCCCCACGAGCGATGAAAATGACAATATTTGGACATTTTTTTACCGAAAATGTTTAATTATAATATACTAAAAAATAGTGATACAATTTGCTTCTATATTATCAGAATCATTTTTAGGCAGTTTTGGCACAGTGTTAACATATATTGTTTCAATAAAAACACACATTCAAATGAGTCGATATGACTGTCACATATTGAAGTCCCGTTTTGTGTCGAAAACGCCCATTTTTGCCCTAGACTCCAGTCTTGTACGGATAAAACCGTCTCGTCGTTTCTCACCACACGCTGACTGAGATGCCTCAGTCACCACCTTGATGCACCTCTCCACAGCCTGCTTGTGGCATGGGTATCTGTTGAATTTGACCACGGGCGTAGTTGGTTCACGTATGAACTGTCGGAGATCATCGTCACTGATACTCATTGTGACTGGTGGCTCAGTCACACTCACTGTCGAACAGTCAATCATTTCGGTGTAGTCTGTGCAGTCAAAGTTAATCGACGGCACTGTGAACTGCCGAATGCTCTTCCTCTTCGGCTGGTCTCGTGCCTTCAGAATTCTACGGAGGGCTAGTTCACGAATGCTTGGTCGTTCGTCGGTCATCATGGACAGCAACAGATTTTCTGAGTGAGCGAAGTAGCTGTTGCGCTGGATGACGGGGTCCACGATAGCCTTCAGTTCGTCCGTCAGGTACCGCGAGTTCTTGATCATCAAGAACACGTGTCTCGCTCCATCCTTGCACGATGGATTTTGGTTGATGTGGAACCATGTCACAACATACACGCGAACGATGAATGTGACAATGGTGACCAAAGTGTCAGACGGATTTTCGCATCCAACGTACAATCGCAGCAGGCGATTAGCTGTGGTCAGCCATCGTGAGTGATTGAGAGCGCCTGGATTTCTCAGTGACAGATCTCTCGAACACTCACCACTCGAAACCGCTTGAGCGATTTCGTACAGATATCGCTGATCTGTACTCAAGTTGCGAGGATCAACGTGTGGTAGGTCAGTCTCGACCGGTCGGTATTCGACGACACGCAACTCTTTGCACTTGTTTAACGCCTTGTCAAGTGTTCCTGCGAATCCATGCGGTCCCGTTGTTGCGCCATCAAGAGACTGAAACAGATGTCAAAGTGGCAACTCGTTGGCATGGAGTAAGCACACCAGCCATTGCAAGGGGCGTTTCAGTTTGAGTTCAAGCACGCCACCTGTTCGGCCTGTATTCACGGCTGTGCCATCACAACCGACGACGGTGATCTCCTTGAGGTCCGTCTTGCAAACTAGTGCGGTTGTCATTGCTTTAATGATGCTCTTGCTGGTGCTACCCTCTGGCGTTACATGGCAATAGTACGTCGATCCTGGCTCTCGGACCATAACGAGTTAAACGTAATGTATGCACTGGAAGCCCTGGTTGGTATACGCTATACACTGTATAGTAAACACTATACAGTTATGCCCCTTGTCGTTAATCGTGTGCTCTAAAAATCAACTCGACATACCTTATTTAGATTGCATTGGGGGAGCCTAAAAATATTTTTATGATTTATTATATTTTGCACATGTTTGTAACTGGTATTGGTACGTCTTTTCTACACTATACTGAATTGATTGTGAACAAGTATTTTTTTCACTCCACCCTAATATACGTATATGTATAAATAAGCAACATCCTAAAAACGTACCTATAACACGCTTTGTTTTAATTAAATTCAATCCATCACCCTGCAATTGTAAATTAACTTGATTATAAATTTTATACAAATCAGTTACATATGCTATATCGTTTTTGAATTTATTAAATTAATTCGTTAGCTTTTTCTTCGAAAAATTGAATAACAGAATCAAATAAGCGAAAAAGCGTATTAAACACGTAAATTTCGACAACCATCAAACTTATTTATGCAAAAATAAAAAAGAAGGCGATTAAAATCCTTATCATTTTCTTTGCGCAGTTGCCCAAGTAATCTGTCATTTGAAGCTTTGATTCTAATTTTATTGATCGTATGCAAACGCTCAGACAGATTTTTAGCAACCAGGTGTTGACGATGAATTACACAATGCACAGAGATTACATCTGGAACTGCCTGCTTTAGGTGAGCCACAGACCCAACTTAGCTACCGGTCATTGCTGGTGCACCATTCGTAGCCACGGATCAAATATTGGTAGAGGGAAAACCTTTTTCAACTAAAAAATCATCAAAACATTAAAAACTGTTATCCATCTAGTGTCGGTTTTTAAACTTTCGACAAATAATAGTTCCTCATAAACCTTTTCTTCTGTATAGTGAGTAGGTAGAAAGTAGCGTCCTGCAACAATTACCCCCCCCCCCGGGGGTAAAATTGTTGCAACTTTTGATTACGCAATTGTTGCAACTCACATTTTTTTGCTTTCAGGATTTTTAGTACAAAATTTTTTTTTTCAGACTACAGTGAGGGGTCTCGATTGATCCAGGGATTTTCAATACAAAGATTTTTTTTCAATACAAAAAGCCAAGTATTATTCAGACTATAGTGAGGGGGTCTCCATGGTCCTGGGATTTTCAATACAAATTTGAATTGCCACTAAAAAAGCATGGAATTATTCAGACTATAGTGAGGAGGTCTCCATGGTCCTGGGATTTTCAATACAAAAAGCCAAGTCTATTCTTTATATTCGGGAACAATTCTTTGTTAAAATTGTTTGGAATATATATGCTTGCCCGTCATTCATTTTTGAATTTTATGTTTTCGTAGATATTCAATTAATTTAAACACAATAAATTAAATTAATTAAATTAACCTAATAAATATTCCAATATTTCTTCATTTGTTGTGATATTTATAGTTATTGATTTAATGAATTTCTGAATTTCTTGAATTTGATTAAAATAATCAAAAAGGTTTTAATCCCTAATATAATAACTTTACCGCTTGAAAAAACATTTACACATAGAGGGTTATACTTGAGAATACGTAAAGCTGGAAATATTTCAGGCTCGTTGTAACTATCGGTTTTCATTGACAATGCATTTAAATCAATGCATGCACCCATATCTAACGTTAATGTAATTGATTGGATTTCTAAATCTTGAATCTGATATTTGAGATCACCTTCTCGTAATGGTTTCTTACATCCCATTATCCATATTTTCCACTTCTGTCCACAACATGTTGAGGTTTTCCTGATGGGAACTTCATTCCATTTACTACGCATCTTCCTCTATAATTAATGTTGCTAATCATTCTAATTATTTTAATTATAAACAAATTAAATTAAATAATTTAATTAAAATAGATTTAGGAAATGACGCGGTATATCAAATTGTAGGACCTAGTGAAAGCGAGAAAACTTTATTTGTATGTAATTTGTTACAATCAAACATGTTTAAATCAAAATTTAATAAAATATATTGGCATCGAGGTGCAGATGAAGAGCATGGATTGACTCAAAGCAGTTTCTGTAAATTAAAAATGACAATAATTAAAGGATTTGATAAAATTCGTCATCTAGAATACGCCAAGGTGATGTTATTATTATCGATGATCTGTATGAGGAAGTTTTATGATGAAGAAATTTTTAAATTGAAAATTTTAAAAATTAAAGTTTATATTAATTTTTAAAAAAACAAAATAAGAAGATATTTTAATTAAAAATATCTTCGTAGAAAATTTGTTTAAATAAGAAAGATTAAAGAAGATATAATTTGATTTTGATATTTATTGAAATAAAATTTATGGAAACAAAAACTGATTTTAATGTTTTACAGGATGAACCTCCTAATATGGTGGCAGCGGTAAACACGGACGCAATCACCGAAAGATTGCTACCAAAGGTATTCTGCCAAGGGGACGATTTGGAAAAGTTCATTAAAAGATGCGAAATTTATTTCGACGCCAAGGGAATCACGCAGAAGAAAGACCAGGAAAGATTAACATCTTGCATGATTGATGAGGATCTCCTGGAAGTGTACGCCAAAACACTGAAAAAAGCCGAAGGATTCCAGGCTAGGTTGCGATTGGCATTCGATCGTGAAAGAGATGTTTTAAAGTATCTACAAAACTTGTTGAATTACAAGCGGAAGGGTGAAGAAATAGAAACGTATTTTAAAAAGGTGGAGGACCTTGTTGATAGGTTGTTCGAAAATAAAGAATTTACCAAAGAGAAATTAACAGCAAGGATGCTAATAGTATGTGCGGAGAATAAAGAAGTTGAGAAAGAAGTGATACTACGGAAGATAAAAAGCACAGAAGAAATAAAGGAAACACTAACTCTGATGGACAAAGTAGACAAGCAAAGAGAGCAGATAAACAGTATGAAAAGTTACGCCATAGTGGTCTATCAGGAACCACAGGGAAGAGTACAATACAAGAAGAAAGAACAGAGAGAAGAAAGTATCCGAAGAGAAATGCCAGAATGCTGGTTATGCCACAAAATAGGACACACGAAAATTGATTGTCCAATAAAAGGTAAAATAGAATGCTGGACATGTCATAGAAGCGGACATATAAGTAGAAACTGTCCAGATAAAAAAGCTCCAAGATGTTTTGGGTGTGGGAAAGAAGGTCATATAAGAAGAATATGTCAGGAAATACGTTGTGAAAGATGTAGCAGAAATGGTCATAGATCCGAGGAGTGTTATACAAAGATGAGGTTCGGGAGAGCGACGGAGAGACAAAGATTCACGGGAAACAGATACAGTCGGATAAATGGTATCGAGGAAGAAGAAGAAAGGGAATCGTGTGTAGAGACAAATGAAGATAATTTTAGGAAGACGTACCCAAACAAACAGGGCTCCACCAGTAGAGGAGTTGGTTGGAGCCATATTCTAACAGAAAATTTGATGGGATATCCTCAAGGGGCAGAAAAGTGGGAGAATGTTGGAAGGGTAAGCGAGAAAGTATACAGGTTCCTAAAGAGAGAAATGTTTGAAGAGGAAGTGGAAAGAATTGGAACCATTGAAACGGAGCAGGTTGTTGAAATTTTGTATAACAGAATGCAAGGAAGGCCTAGTATAACAGTAAGGATGAATGGGGAAAATTTCGACTGTTTATTAGACACTGGGGCAAGAATCAATGTAATGAGTGTGAACTGTTTCAACAAGCTACGAGGACAACAATTGACGAAAAGTGACGATAAGTTACGATGCGCAAACGAGAGTACGATCGAGACAATAGGAAAAACGAAGGTGCAAGTAACCATTGGAAATGTTTCGAAGGAAGTTATATTCATTGTGGCGGAGAAAGTGACACCAGACGTGATTGGAGGAATCTAATTACAAGAAACATTTGGATTTAGACTGTTAAAAATTAAAGATATCGAGGCTAGTGAAAAAGACAAGAACTATATTTGTAACATTGAAGCAAAATTTGGCAGCAAAATAAAGGATGAAGAACGATTGATACGAGCGTTGGAGCCATTAAAGATCAATGAAGATAGCAAATTAAAGGAAATTATAACAAACAGTGGAAACGTGTTTATGGCAGATAAATGGGATGTTATGTCGCACACATTTGGTAAAACACAAGATAGTTACAAGAGGTGAGCCGATAAACATAAAACCATATCGCCAACCACTAAATTTGGAATCAAAGATTGAAGAAGCAATACAAAATTTGTACGAAAATGGAATTATACGGAAATGTAACTCTCCGTGGAATACACCGCTAATATGTGTATGGAAAAAAGAGAAAAAGTATATTAGACTATGCTTGGACTTTAGACAGCTGAACGCGGTAACAGAGAGGCAGGCATTTCCAATGCCAAACATAGACGAGATGTTGGATTTGTTAGAAGGATCCGTCTTTTTCAGCTCAATCGATCTAGGTAATGCATATTACCAAGTGGAACTAGAAGAAGAATCACAGAAGAAAACAGCTTTCTCAACAAAGAACGGACAATATTGTTTCAACAGAATGGCGTTTGGAATTGCAGCAGCACCAGGTACGTTCCAAGAAATGATGACAAAAGTATTAGGCAAAATAAAGGGAGCAATGGTGTATTTGGACGACATCTTGATTTATTCAAGCAGTAAAGAGAAACACTATACAATACTCGGAGAAGTGTTAAAGGCGATTGAGGAAGCAGGCCTAAGGATTAATCCAGAAAAATGCCAAATAATAAAGGAAGAAATCAGATTCTTAGGACACATAATCAGCAAGGAAGGAGTACAGACAGATCCATCTAAAATTCAGGTTATACAGAACTTTGGGAAGCCTAATTGAGTAAAGAAACTCCGAAGCTTTTTAGGTATTTGCAATTATTATAGAAGATTCATCAGTGATTATGCAAAGAAGGCAAGGATGTTAGAACAATTATGTAGCGGACCAAGTAACAAAAAATTAGAATGGAGTGAAGGAACGAATAGCGTGTTTGAGAAATTGAAATTAGCACTCACGACGGCGCCAATCTTATGTTTTCCGGATCTGAAAAAGGAGTTCATTTTAGATACCGACGCTAGTTTCGATACCATTGGAGTAGTACTTTCACAAAGAGATAAAGATGGGAAGGAAAGAGTAATTGCGTATGGATCACACTCGATGACGAGCCACAAGAAAGGATATTGTATTACAAGAAAGGAACTATTGGCGGTATATTATTTTTGCATTCATTTTAAGCACTATCTCTACGGAAAAAGATTCACGCTCAGGACAGACCACAAAGCAATCACGTTTATGATGACAACCAAGAAGCCGATTACTTCACAATTCCAAACATGGATCAACTATTTGAGCAGTTTAGATATAAGAGTAGAATACAGAAAGGGTATTAATCACCAAAATGCAGACATGGTGTCGAGAACTAAATGTGACACGTGTGTTCAATGTCAAATGGCCCACGAAGAAGCTAAGAAAGGAAAGATAAAAACAAGATTACTAGACTCGATCAGAGAAGAGGGAAGAAGCAACATCCAACATGGAATTGTAGAAGAAGTACGAAAGAAAACGATGATACCTGAAAATGAGTTACAAGAAACAATAAAG